>JAWNPV010000131.1:0-34361 GCA_035078785.1 Collessia kirishimana
GGAAGCAATCGGGTGACTGGCAAGGCAGGAAGACGGACAGGTAGATGTGCAATTTGATGCCACGACTTCTTTTTACTTTTATACTTTTTATTTTTTTTTTTTTTTTGGTTTTGTCAGCATTTTAATGCGCAAGGCCGGTCGGTCCAAGTGAAAATTGTTTAAATAAGTCAGCGACAGCAATATGAGATAAGCAAACTGTAATGCAAGCCAGCGACTCCAGTTTAACTCATCATGGCCAGCGAGTGGAAAGAAAGAAATTAAATGGCAGCCAAGTAAACTGATTACCAAAGTAAACAACCAACAACAATTTTGATCAGGAATACCAAAGGGTCAGACATTCATCCAGCTAGGGAAGGAAGTAGGAGGGTCACCTAGGGAGTAGAGTCATGTGCCTTGAGGAATGAGGCTAATCAAAAGGTTTAGGCTAGTTGGCAAGCGATAGTCAAAGGGCAGGAAAGAAACCTAAGCAGACTAAAGACGTCGTCCGAAGGACACTGGAAGGTGTGCAGCTGGCCAGGCTCTTTAATTAACCCTCAAGATGATTTAAAGTCAAATGTCGATAAATTTTAATCAAAGATGAAAAATCGATTAACGATCGCCACCGATTAATTGAATTCAGTTGATCTTTAGGGTAAATAAAACCGCCGCCTTTGGCTCTAAAAGCTGAGGAAAATTGAATGCAAATAGCCGACAGGCACAATGGATGGAAAATCAAACAATTTGATTTGTTTAAGCTAAAATAATGTCTCCATGCCTGTGTGTGTGCGTGTGTGTGTGTGTGCGGTTAATGCTTGCAAATCGCTATGTTTATTGCCCCAAGGGGGGTGTTGTGTTTAGTCATCAATGCCAATGCAGATGAAATAACAATTTCATGAAATTCTTTGTTTAAATAGCTGCGTTTGGGAAAATATTTACGGTTTGTCCAAGGTGCGATCGATGCGACATGATTTTCTAGCTTAAATTACAATTGACTTGATGACGATCGGATAACAACGTGAAAGAAAACGCTTAAAGGTTTCACATTTACATATTTCAAGCTGAAATTCTTGTCTCTATCGAGCGTAAACATTGAGGCGATGGCAGGAGGCGACGGCAGCAGCACGTGTTTGCACACACTCAAGTGTTGTTTATTCATTTGTTTTTCTTTTAATGAAACAAACAACGGTTACTTGGCAAATGGAGAAGAAGAGAGACAGAGAGAGATGAGAAAAAAACAAGAAAATTGATTATAAGAAAATACAAAACCCCAGAAAAAAAAAAAAATTTAAATGCTGCGCTTAGTGTCGGACTAAACTGATTGGGTTTAACAAAAAATATTCTCACGACTGTTTTTGTTTTTTTCTCTCCTCTTTTCTTCTGTTTTTCATCGTCTTATACTTGTTCTACAACAACAGTCAACAGTCAACAGCCTAAGGCCAGAGAAGGGCGTAGGAAAAGGTAGGAGAAACACACAGAACAACAACATCAATGTGTTGAAACGGTACGGAGTGAGGTGCGGCGTTGCCAGACAGACAAAGACAGACAGGAGAACTTACCCGCGTAACATGAGCAGCTGTCCAAATTGTATGCAGCTAGGCCGAACAGCAGCAGCAGAATAATCAACGTTGACTGCGACGTCGACTGCATTTTAGGCCAAACAGTTGTTGCTCTGCCTAATGAGTTGCCGTTGCCGTTGCCGTAGCTGTTGTTGTTGGGTGGCCGCAGCAGCAGCGACGACAACGCTGATCGTCGCTGCTTTTCCTTCATTTGTGCCAGTAGTTGTTGGTGCTGATGTTGCTGCTGCTGCTGCTGCTATTGTTGTTTGTTGCTGCCTCTCTAGTTTCGTTGTATATCTATTCACCGCTGCTGCTGTTGTTGTTGTTCTTTCCTCTTTGCACTCTTATTCGTTCGATTTGACTGCGGCAACTGGTGGGCGCAATTTGAGTTTAAAATTTTTATTTTGTTTGATTTTTGTCTTTAAATCTTCGAGTTTTTTAATCTACTATTAAGCATTTTGAGTGTTTTTGCCATTTCGTAGCTGAAAGAATATGAGTAATGAAAACAAAACGTCATTCTGCTTTGCTCTGCACACACACACACACACACACACACAAACGCAAACATAAACTTACAAACACTCAGGCACACCTGCTAGCAACCAACCCAGCCATACCAGGTAGGCAGGCAGCATAAAACAGACTCAAAGCAAACAAGCGAGCGAGTAAGTGAGCGCGAGCGTCAGCGTCGGCCAGCTAAACGATCCTAAGAGAGAGCGACAGAGAGGTAAAATTAAACGTGAGCGCGAGCGCATTGCAAGAAGCACAAAGGAGAAGCAGAAGGAGAAGAAGAAGCAGAAGCACAGAAACCAAGCCAAAGCCAGGCCAAGCAAAAATGCCAACAACAGCAACAACAACGAGCAGCAGCGGCGGCAACAACTACAATTTAATTGGAATTCTCTCGTCGCTGCTATTGTTGTTGTTGTTGTTGCTGTTGTTGTTTGTGGCTTTTTGTTGAACCCTTTTCTTTGGAGCTTGGATTCGTTCCAGTCTTTTGGGAACTAGTTGGTTGCAAGAACTCGTTTTTTCACATGCAATTCTTGGCTTTGGTGTTGTTGTTTCTGTTTTTTTTTTTTCGGTGCCTTTGCCTGCTCCCACACACACACACACACTCTTGACAAAACTCTAAAATTTGTTAAAAATTTCATTTCATTTCGCTTCCACATGTTGAATTGTAAATTTTCATAAACATTTTTCTTCTTTCGCATTGGTTTTTTGGCGCAATTCTTTCTTTGTATTTCATATGCATTTGCTCACACGCAACACACACACACACGCACACACACAGCAAACAGAAAAAAAAAGCCAACAAAAATTGTATTGAAAGATCATTGCGCCGATCGGCGTGACGCGCAACGAACAAACGAACGGGGGGGAAAAAAAAAAAAAAAGAAAACCGAGATTCAATAAAATTAAACACAGGCAGCCGCCACAGAGCCACACGACGCACCAACCATGCAACACAGCACAGCAGAGCACAGCACAGCTCAGCATATCAATATCATTTCATTTGCATTTCCATTTCTACTTTCGTACCGATTTCGTCAGCAGCATAGCAAGCCGTAAGCACACACACTGCCAAGCAGAACGAACCGTTCACAACGCGCGCACAAGACAAAATGTGAATGCTACGAAGACGCAACGAGAGCTGGTCGGCAGCCGCTTTGCCATACGCTGGCTTTGAGTGGAAACTGTGGGCTGCACAGTGGTGCTTGGCTGCAAATAAAATTCACATGCTTGAATTTGGGCAAATATCTTAGTGGGGACGGCACACTAAATTGCTTTTGTCAAACTTGAAACTTAATTTAATTTTTATCACAACGATATTTAATGCTGAATTAACAACTATCGATTGTTTCTTATCGATATATATAAATTGTTTTATTGCTCTAATATAAGTTGGTTAATAGACTAGCCCACCTGGAATTATTTTTTATTTAGCAACTCCAGCTGGAGTAAAACATTTGTCAAATTGTTCACGTCCCAGTGTCAACCACTGTTTGAGCAACTCTGTACTCTGCCTATGCGGCTATAGAATTCAACTCAATTTCAAAACAACTTGGCACATCACTCGTGGCGCCATCTATCGTCTGTAAATGGCAATTGAGTGGAGTGGCTGAGTGGCAAGCAAATATCATGAGTGAAACCCGAATGGCGGTTAATTTAAAACAAGAAAAAAAACTATCTAATGGAGAAAACTTGTCAAGACCACAGAAAACAGTGTTAATAAGAACTTAAAAATTATGAAAACTTTTGCATTTCTACGTTTGCCAACACAAACATTCGCGTTTCGGTTTCTGTGTGTGTGTGGAATGCGGATTTAATTGTGCATTTGCAAGTCGCTGAGGCAACCCTTTGCGTGTGTGTGTGTGTAGGTGTGTATACAAATATAATGAATAAAAAGAAGAGAATGAAGAAGGGGGAAGGGGGAAGAGGAAGAAACAAATGTGCAACCATTTCAAAATGCACTTAAAAATTGTTTTCGCCGCTTGTGCGTGTATGGCAACGTCTATATGCCAGTGAGTGAGTGAGTGAATGGGTGTGTGTGTGTGTGTGTGTGTGTGACGCGACCGTCGCCAGAGGTCAGGTCAACTTCGTCGCCTGCCAATTAAAACTTTTTTATATGCTGCGGCGGCTGCTGCCTCAACACACCCGTTCAAAACTCACACAAACATATTTTCGCATTGCAACACACACATACACACACAGGCACACAGGCACAGAGCTGTAGCTCAGATCGTGGCACTGCTTCTACCCCCTTTTACTTCTGTTTAACTGCAGGCAGCAGCTGCCCCAGCGATCTGTTTGAGAATTTTTCCTGCCTTCAGACCTTTCAACCCCCTTGCAAGCGGCTCTACGCCTCTGTTGGCTGTGCTTATTTACACACAGACACCGACACACACACACACACACGGGTAAGTATGTAATAGATTTTGTGGTGCCCTCCGGAGTAACTTTATTAATGCGATTTCAGTTAATTAACATCAACAATTATCCAAGCTAACAAAAACGTAAATAAAAATTCAAAAAATAAAAGAAAAAAAAAATTATTTATATACGTGTGTCCGTGTGTGTATGTGTGTGTGTGCGTGTGTGTGTCATGAGATCTAAAAAGTTGTTCCTGTAACGCCTTTGTCTACTGCTTGCTGCTGCTGCCGCCGCCTCTTTAACGCTCAAACCAAAAAAACTCTTCGTTTGAGTTTGCGCTCAAAAAAACGAAACCCCCGTTCGGTGGTTGGGGGAATCCCCCCCCAAGTCAGCCATAGTGGCCAATGACAACGCCTACGCATGTGGAGCACATTGTTTTGAGTTTGGTTTTTCGTCCTTTCGCGCAACAAGTTGGCATCATCAGGCGGCGAACACAACTGACTGCCTGTGTGTGTGTGTGTGTGTGTGTGTGTGAGTCAAAGTAGAAAATTCCAAGATTGCAATTGGAAAGTGAATTTCACAGGTGTGGCAACCCTGGCAAGCTTTAAACTCTTTCAGATCGTTCAAAGCAGGAGTCAATGAATTAGCCCTCCAGTGTTGAACAACGCCATCCAGTTAACCATTCACCTGGCAACGACAGTGGTATTTAGCGTCCAACTAGCTTTCCTTCTTCGTATCTTTTTTCTAACAAAATTTTCCAAGATAAATTTATTTATGTTTTTGTTGAAGGAAAAATGTTTGCGCAGAAGAAAATTCCAAGCATTTGTCATGCATTTTTCTCTCTCTCTGTCTCCTTTAGGGTATTTTCAACATGAACTGCCTACTTTTGGGCGCTGCCTGCCTGCCTGCCTGCGTGTGTGTGTGTGGGTGTGAGTTTTCTTTTAGCCTGAAAACGTCTTTGCGTTTCATTGGATTTTATGAAATATGAAACAAAATATGTCAAATTGATTGGCTTTGGCATTGAGGAATTTTCATCGCTTGTGCGTGTGTGTGTGTGTTGGCAGCTATATGGCCTAGCAAATGCCTTTAGACCTTAAGGAATTCACTTGGTATGCGCTGAGGTTTCTTGTCATTGACTGCTGTGCAGTCTAGAGGCGCAGTCCAGTCCTTTGGCCAGCTATATGGTCTAGGTAAAGCAGATCTAATTGGTGGAAAAAAAATGCGACAGAAATTCGTGGATCAAAGCGGATTGTTCCGGCTGAAGGAAGCCAGGAATTTGATTGCCAGGATTTTGTCCTGCACTTGTATCCTTTACACACACACACACAGACACAGTTATTTACCTTTTATAGTTATCGGATCAACACACACACACAGAGAGGGGGGAGGAGAGACTCGTTCTCATTGCATTGCTCGTCAAGCTGATTCATTCGTTTATTCATGGCTGCCTTCAGAGCTAGCTGGCTGCCTCCCAGAGTCTCCAACCCTCCGAACTGACATCTGCAGTCGAAAGTCATCCATCCTCAGTGCTGCTGCTGCCTTCTGTGGAGGATGTGGATGCTGTGTCGCCTGGCAGAGATGAGCAGCACACGTCGCCGTTTTTGTTAAACTGTTGAGTGAGTTTCAACGATTTTTGGAGCAGCGACTGGCAGCTTCCGCCTGCGCGTCCCCGAGATAAACCAGCCCAAGCTGGCGGCCCCCCCTTTCGTTGGGGGAAAATCTCTTTCACCTGTGCAACGGAATGTGCAAGCTGTGCTAGGTGGCCGGCCGGCCGGTTTGTCTGCTTGTCTGGAATGAAATCTCCGCAAAACTTTACCCGACGACACTCTGGCAGGACCTGATGCTACTGGTGGCTGCTGGTGGCTGTTGGGTGGGTGCTGGGCAGGGGCCACTGGGCGTGGAAAGTTAAGCAAATCGCATATTTTATTCATGTGTTCATTAGGCAGCTACAATGTGCGACCAAAAATGTTTAAAGGAAACGCCAGGCAGTTGAAAGGAGGCAGCAAGCAGGCAGCAGCAGGCAGCCCAACGACCCAACAGTGGCAATGAAGCTGAATCTGAAGCTGCAGTCAAGTGGAGCTTGAAGCGGGGGGAGGTGGAGCAGCATGTGTGCCATGCAATTCATGAAGCCAGGCTAAATGGGTCGACAGAAACTTCAAAAGGGAAACGACAGTGGCAACGGGCAACGTCACCTGCTGCCAATGGAAAAAGGCCGGAGAACTAAGGATTCGAGTGCAGCATTATGCCGACCGGTGTGATAAAGCTCGACTCGACTGAAACTAGGTTGATCAGCGACACCCCCCTCCTTCCCTTCCACCCACACTTGCAGCTCCTTTTGTGGGGGGATTTTCTGTTTGTGCCCGAATGCCTTTCACAGGCTGTTTATCTGTCCGTCTGTCTGTCTGCACTCTGTATGCGCCTGAGTCAGTTTAAAGCCTCTGCAAATTCCAGGCCATAAATTTTTACTTAAATTATATGACGCGACAGCCGGGGCAAATGCTCCTCCAGACCGCCGACTGCATAAATAATAAAAAAAAACTTCATTTAAATGCAAAGGCTAAGCCGCAGAGCAAATGCAGCAAACTTCACGTACGTGAACCCGACTGGAGCTCCAAATGGACCGCCATCCATCCACACACAGACACACACACACAGACACACACACACAGCGAACAATCCTATATAATTAGAGATGAAACAAGTAATAAAATGATTTAAATTTACTTTAAGGCGATATTTTTTAATGAAATTCATCAAACGATAATTAATTATCGCCTTGGTAAGGCGTCTGCCAGCACTTAGCCAGCCTGGACTGACTAGGCAAAGCTATTTTCCAGCACTGTTGATCGATGATTTTTACCTTGCCTTGAGCTGAATTAATGAAGGCAGCAAACAATCGTGTCACGAGCTTAATTCAGCAGTGTTGCCATCCTTTATCCCCAAATAGTTTGTTGTTTTTAATGCTTTCCTCGCTCTCTTATGCTCTCTCTCTCTCTGCAACAATTTTGACGCGGTCAAATGCATTTGCATGATGTTGCCAACTAGCTGCAAACAAAAAAAAAATTTAATTTTTTTTTGGTTTTCCCTGAACTGTCAGCAACACCAACTGCCATTAAAAAGATGGAGAAAAGCGGTATAAAACAGCAGGAGCAAGCAAACTCGGTCTGCCTCACAGCAGTGCCTGGCGGCAGGCTAAACACACTGGTGACTGATTAATCCGCCAGTCAACTGGGGCAGTAGAAGGAGATGAAATCTCTGTTGGAAATATGAAAACAGAAATTGGAAAAATAATTTTAATCTCCTGTGTGCGGCTTGTTCGCTGTCATCTGGGCTTCATTAATTTTATCCATCTGCTTGGCAATTCGCATTCGTTTTGCCTGCGATTTTTACACTCTGTCCTCACCAATTACCAGGATATCTAATTACTGTCGCATAGCTTTAGCTGGCTCCCCGCACTTGGCATATAAAATGTCAACTGACAGGTTGTCTATATCCTTGTCTATATATTTGCCGATTTCAGGCGTTTTTTTCCTGTTTTTTTTTCGTATTTCTTTTAAATGTATTTAAATCGCAGCAATTTTCTGTTGATATTTTTTGCTTTTGCATAAATTAAATGTTGCATTTATGCACATCAATGCGCATTAAAATTGTTCAAATTGATTAACAACGCAATGCAACGCATTGCAACGCCTCCAACTCGCATTAAAATGTTCAAAATGGTTGAGCTGCTGTTGCTGCTGTGGCATGTTGTTGCTCGCATTGATGCTAAATGACATGAAAATCAATTAAAATAAATTATCGACAAAGCAAAGACAACAGTGGACTGGCTGGCAACCCTGGCTGTGAACTCTCCCAGGCAGGCTGCGTAGTTGGGTGTCTAGCCAGACTGTAGTGTTGAGGAGCGTGACAAGGCGGTTATCGATAGAAAAGACTAGAAGGAGGCACAAAGCAGTAATCGATTAGGCAGGCGATAAATGCTTAACTAAAAAAGAAGACAAAATAAAATCATTTTCTTAGGGAAAACTTTTCATTACCAACGGCTGGACTAAAATTATCTCTTTGGCCATCTAAAATCCTGATAAATATCATTGGTTTGCTAAGCTATGTCAATCCCCTGCTGCATAATTAATCGGTTATCGGTGTGATCGCTGCAGTCAGTTTAAGCCCAACACGGCTTGACGAGCGATGGCTTAATCCTGAAATTGTATTAGACAAAAAACCGCCAGAAATATGTGTAAATTTAATAACAAAAGCTGAAAAGCACAGCAACACACAGCAAGGATCAGTAACCGTGTACTGTAAACTGTACCAGTCCGGTGACATTATTTATGTATATTAAACAGATTTGCATACGCTAAAGCAGGACAAGGGACAATGGACGGAAGGCGACGCTGCTAGTTATGCGACCAACGGATGCCCGTGCATAATGCGAATAAACGTGCGGTGGTGTGTGTTGGTAAGTGGCGAATGGTGAATGGTGAATGGCAGTTGGCATATGGCACGTTGCATACTGTTAGGCGTCAAGTGGGCGACTCATCATTAATAATCTATATAACCGATATTTTTGGATATTTTTCCTCTTCCGTCCCCAACCCTTCCGCGCTCTCTGTCTCTGTGTGGCACAAAACAAAATGCCGTCACCAGCGTCACCAGTTGTTGTTGTTGCTGGCCGTTGGCTGTTGCTGTTGTTACTTATCCGCTTGTCGTGCAATTTAATTATGCAGCGGCCAGTGGAAAAGCCTTTTGAACCACACACACACACAGCCCCGGGACTGTGGTGGCCCAGAGGGTTCGCTGAAGCTCCCTCCAGGGCCGGATTTATATGTATGCATACTGTATGCCACACACACACTCAGACACACACACGCACGCACATTTGGGAGCCGTTGGAATTGGTGTTTTTGTTCGGCCATTACCCGTTGGCGCCATTGCATGACCCGGATGCGGATACAAAAACACGGCAACCACTTGCCACCTGTTGTTGTTGCTGCTGTCACTGCTTCTGCTGCTCATCCTCCTCCTCCTGCTGCTGCTGCTACTGTTGTTGTTATTTTATATTGCCGCGCATATTTTGCTCATGTCGAACATGTAAAAGGACATGTCGTGTCAGTTGTGCCGCCTGCCTGCCTGGCTGCCCCTCTGTATATGCGGGGCATACAGTAGGCCACTCAAGACGCCAGCCAGGCAGTCAGGCAGGCAGCCAGGATAACCGGAAACACCATTAGGCAGCTAGAGAGCCCCGGGGACCTCGTTTCGCTTTTACTTTCACAATAATTGCTCAGAGTGCGCCCCGGTCGCCTGGCCAAACCCAAAAGCATTTAACGCGCGTTTCGCGTGAATGATCCCCCCTCACACTCTCCCCCCCGATCATCCCTCACCTGGGTCACCAGTGAACGCAAGTGACCAGAACCAGGTTTCAGTTTCAGTTGCCTGACTTTGCCGCTTTGCCACAAACATCACTTTCAGATAACCAAGTGCAATGAACTGGTCGAGTTGATGGTGCTGGCTGGCTGCCTGGTGGCTGGTCGGCGAAAATGTCAGGTGAAAATACATAAAATGTTAATAGAAAAATCCTTTGCACAGTGGTTCCTTCCCTGCATTGAGAGATTTTATGCGTTTCAACTTGAATGCAACAAGAAAGTTTCTTTAAATTCAATAAAAAATTGCTTTTCGATAGATTCTTCCAGGTATCGATATTATTTGACAGCAGCTGCTCTGGGTCTAGTGTTGTCATAGCTCATAGGTAGTGTTGTACACGGTTCGTTGAACACCGATTGATCTGGGGTTATCGATATTGTCTTAGAGTTGTTCCCACTGGAAAATATTTTCTAATTTGCATTTCAACTCAAGTTTTTTATAAACATTTCGAATGTTTTATCTACCATTCAAGCATATTAAATAACCCTACTCAGGTGCTTGTTGTTATTTATTCATCAATCTGTTGGGCAAGGCGGCAATAAAAATAGGAAAAAAGATTTCTTTCTAACCGCCTGGCAGGTAAAATCAAAAAAAATTCCCCTACAAAAGACAATGAATGTCTTTGACTTGACTTTATGCCTGTGTAAATGCTTCTCTTCCGCTGCTTTTTTTTTTTTTTTTTTTTTCGCCTGGGTAAAAGGCAAACGCGTGCGACTTTTTGCCAGCCCAGTGCCGGAAGGTTGAACTGATAAAATCGTCGTAGTTTTCGTTTCGGGAAACGCTTAAGTGATGTCAGTGGCAGCAACAGTGGCAGCAACTATGTGGCCAAGGGGGGTGGATTGGAATTGTTGCCCTGACAGGCCAAATGAAGTGCAGCCATTTACATGTGTTAAACAGTCGCTACACGGATATAAAATTTATTTACAAATACAAATCCGTGGGAGTTGCAAACGATATTTCCGCTGTCTCAGCTGAAAAGCTGATTATCTAAGCTGTGTTCTTTGCTTAGCACTTGCAACTCTCACAAGCAGACAGCTCTGACTGAGTTATGTGATTCGCTATCGTTAATTTAAATTGCTTTACTTAAAGACCCTCGACTTGGTCGTCTGCAGTTCACTGAACAACTAACTTCTGAGGGCAGCTGCCGGCATTCTATGTTGTGTGGTGTTCTAAGCACCTTTTGTTTCACATGGAAAATCCTCTTGGTTTTGCTTGCCAAAGCCGCTTTCAGACAAACACAAAAGGAAGCGCTGCTGCAAGGGTATTTAAGCCTTTTTGACTTGCTTAAACATTTATTAAATTTAAAAGGAGCTCACTGGTTGCCTTGTTTAAAGGCCCTTAAAATTCTCCAATCAGTTTGAAATCTTCAGCAAACGATCAACAGTTTCATTGACTAAACGATTTAAACAAAAAAATTTCCCTTTTCAATGATGACAACCCTGAAAAGCAGCCCCAAAAGTCCTTCATCTGCTCTGAAGAGAATAACATAGCATACATTTTGGGGCTGCATCAGAGGTGGGGGGGAAAAGTATCTGTTAGATGAACTGTAAATTCCCAGCTGATGTTGATTTTATCTAAAATCATAAACACAAAGGTTAACCGCAAAGTACAACAAAATTGAGGTGGCAAAGGTGGCCTCTGTCCTGTCCTATCCTGGCTGCCAGACCTTGAACGTTGAATGTTGCATTTTGGCAGTTTATTTCCCTTCAAGGAAGGATCAACAGAGTGTGGATGGAGGGTTTTTTTATTGTTGGCGTTGGCGTTGGCGAAACGTGTTCGCATAAATATTTAAATGCCAAAAAGTCACGTCTTGAATAATTGTTAAACTCGTTGTGGGGGGGAAAGGGGAGAGCGAGCAAAGGGTGTCTGCTAGGTGGTGTGATGTGTGGATGCCAGGGGCGGGGCGGGAACTTTCTAAACTAAACGCAGCTGGTAGACAGGCAACGCTGTCCCAGGATTCATTATTATAAAGGCAAATTACTCAAGCGCACACACACACACACACGCACAATTAGCTAAGCATGTGTGTGTTGTTAATTTTCATATTAAATCCCGTTAAAATGTGCAAATACCCAACAGGCAGAAGCCCCCCCCCAAAAAACCCAAAAACTTAAGCCCAAGCAACAACGCCAAGAAGTCAAACATAGTCAGCGTCCTCACAGTCCTTGTAGTCATCCTCCTCCTCCTTCTCCATCTCCTCCTCATAGTCCTAGTCGTTATCATCATCGTCATCAAGTCGAGCCACCAGCAGAGGCAACTGAAGAGCTTGGCACGCGCTCCACCCTCCCTCCCCCACCTATGAATATGAATACGTTTGCCTCTGTGTGTCCCTGTGTGTCCCTGTGTGTGTGTGTGTGGCCTAGTGTTGGTGAAGTTATGTTATTAAAGCTACTAACATGCACATAAGTACGAGTGCGGCGTGTCCTCCATGGGCTCCATGGGCTCCTCTATGTGCTTACATATTACTTTCACCTACTTTCACAAAATTCGCTGTTTAAAATGTGCGATACGGCAATACCATAGTAATTTGTGTCTGTATGTGTGTGGTACAGTCCTGCGGTGTGTCTGTGTTGCTCTTGGGAGGGGAGAAGGGAAGAAACGAGCAAGAAGCCGCCACAACACATGATTTATGCTTAGACAGCCGGCTGCCTTGGGGGCAGCTCGCGCCTTGACATGGCGCATCCATTTTCAATTGAATACGACAGTCTTGAGTGCAGGTTGATAAAAAAAAAAAAACCAAAGATCACCGGGGCAATCAATCGAAGCCAATCGAAAGCAACAAGTTCAGGCCACAGGGATCAGGGAGCCAGGACAGATGCATGGTTGACAGTTAAATGAGCAGCAACAAAGCTACAATTGCGCTTTGGCAACATTTTGTAGCCAACTGTACTTAAAACTGTCTGGCAACATTGTAATCATAACTGGCAGCTCGTTTGGCACGTGCTTAGAGAGCGCACAGATGCGTGTGCTGCCTGCCAACTGAACAGGGCAGATGGGAACATAAAAAACCAACTCACATGCCTCCTCCACGCCCCCCCACAAATTACTGCCGCATGGGGATCTCAACTATGTAGCACACACACACACACATGCACAGAGAGATACGTTAAGTGAGCCACATTAGAGCAGAAAGCAGAAAGCATAATGCCGTTGCCTTTGCTTGCATAGTCAACGCCTTGACAGCTTTGGGGCAAGTTAATTTCCTAACCGGTGGGAAGCAGTAAATCACCAGCAAGGTAAACGACAATGCAGCCCTGGTTTTCCCTGTTTAAATTCCCTGAAATATCAAATCAGAGTTGAAGAAGCCACGGGCAAGTCTAAGACGCCTAACCATTTGGGTGGAAGAGGAAATGCAGTCGCTGTCTGATGGTGATGAGGATGCTGATTCAGAGGTTTACAAGGATCCGCAAGGATTAGACCATAAATTGCCAGGCAGATCAGCCAGGCAGACAGAAAAAACTCATCCAAATCTGACCAGCCCAAGGCAATGGACGTCCAATTCAAGAGGAACCTGAAGGACATTGCTGTCTATGAAATAGCCAGGGCCGAGGCGTTAGACCTTCAGGACAGTTCCACTCTCCCTTTTCCTGCTGATTTTATTAATCATTTCCTATCAACATTTGTTCGGCAGCAACGAGACAATTGAAGCTGCCACAGAAGTGTAAACTGGAAGCTTTAAAAAGAGAAAGAAAAAAAAACATAAATTGTTGCAGACACATGAAACAGCTCCCCAAAGGCAACATGAAAAACGAAAACGAAAACGAACGAGAGAAATTCAAACGGGGAAATAATTTACTGGGTTTTGTTGTTTATTTTCCTGCTTTTTCTGTTGCCACAAAAACCAGCCAAAGGATTCTGCATTTGCTGGCTGCAAATATGTTGGCCATTCAATCAATTGCGTTCCAGGATTCTTTAACCAAAAACTCATTACAAACAATATAAATAAATAAAAATAACAAACCAAGAGGGACAACAAAAGCGAACTTCAAATACCCTTAATGGTGGCCGCCACACAGAACAATCAGCTGCGCAGATAAGTATGCTATGGTAAAATGCAAATATCAAAGTCACAGGCAACAGACGATCCTTTCTGGCCCTTTAAGGATAACAATTGTCACTTGATTTGTCTTAAGCTGTAGCCAAGTGGCAGGCAAAGTAATTATACCCAGTTAGACTGCAATCAAAAGGCCATAAACGAATCGGTTTGCCTAAGTGGTCGTCATTATGTCACTTGGCCTGGTCTGGCTCTCTCTCACTCTCTCACTGGGTGGCGCTTACATTTTATGGACTTTGATTGGTTTTGACAGTTATTGATTTATTCCAACACAGCTTGAATGGATGGAGATGGGACAGAGACAGCTGGAGGTAGCTGGAGGTGGCTGGAGGTCTCAGCCACCTGCTGCTCCTGCTGCTGCTGCTGCTGCTGCTGGGTGTTGTGTGTAAATATTTATAAATGACTGTGATATACAATTAAAAATTACAGCAATGGCAGCCAGCAACCACCCACCTTGCTGGTCTTTAATATTAAATGGATTCGCCTAAATCACTGGGTAGAATAAATGGCAATAACAATCCTGTTGCCGTTGCCGTTGCCGTTGCTGTTGATATACGAAGGAAAGCAGGGCAGCTGCCATGCGGCATGTCCTTGCAGCATTCATTCATCCATATCCGTATCCGCATCCTGTTTTATATGAAAAGACCATTTATGCACGGATTTGTATGCAGAGAAGTGTGAAAATGCCAAAGCTTGTCACTCGATGTTAATAAATTATATCTACATGTCTGCAAGGGTATTCATGCCTATAACACTGCCTGACATAAGTCTGCTAACAGCATCCAAGCATCCAATGACCCAGCAAGTGAGCAACATCTGTTGCTCTGGTTGGTCCATTTACTTATTGCCCTCACTGTGTGTGTGTGTGTGCGTCTGTGTATAGGAGGCGTCACATATCATAATTTGGTTTGTTCACTTGCATAAATATTGAAACCACCGCTTCAGGACGAAAGATGTTGGCAGCCTGAGCGGTGCAACATCAGAGAACCTGGTCACCCTGTTGTTGGTGGTTGGTGGTTGGCATAATCAATTATAAATGGATATTTGGGCAATGGCAGCCAGGCAGTTGCCATTGTAGCTGTTGCCTAATTATGATGCCAATTATAGACTTGATTGCTGCCTGTTAATTGAGTAATTTCACCTCTTAAGTGTAGTGTACATGGGTGTCTGCCTGTCTGTCTGTCTGTGGGTGGGTGGCAGTCAAGTGTGGCTTTGTCTGCCCTGGCAGGACCTGACTGGTTGGCTGGAAAATGGCCACAGAGAATCGTTGATTTATTTATGTCACTTGATTTATGAATTTTAATTAACTTAATCGACAATCAATATGACTTTACTACAAGCTACGAGCTACTAAACAGGGATCTGCAATGAATACACTTGACTCCACTGAGTGTCTCACTGCTGAACGCTGTGTGTGAACTCAACCAAAGTAAGTGGTGCGTAGCAAGGCAAAGAACTGATACGACATACTGATGACCTTCATGAAGGTATTGAAGGATATGGGAGGGAACGTGGGTGGACGTATCCAGGCTGGCTTCTGGCTTCGCATGATTATGCACTGCAACATGCGTTTGTATTGAAAGCTGCATGTGAACCAGTTGTGATTGAAGGCTGCATCCCCTAGGCGGGAGCTCTGAAATGTTTAGAGCAGAAGAATCGATAAATTTCAAAGGGAAAAACCATTAATCGCCTTACCGATGACATCATCTCATCACCGTAATAGCAAACGACAAAGACCTGGACCAGTGAGGCTGTAAAGAATATGAAATACAAAATGATATCCTCGATGTTGGAGGCGGTGATCTGGAAACCGGCAAAGCAGATGATCAGAGAGGCGGCCATAAAGTTGCACAAAATGGTGAATTTAAAAATGTTGTTGACTTCTTCGCTGAGGCTGCAAGGGGAAATCAGTTAAGAGGATGTCAGGGCCTGATCATCAGTGCTTACTCCAAGGCCTTGGCATGATAGACGACCGTATCCTGTAGGTATTTAATGTTGTCCTCATCGGTGTGGTCATCGGCATCGTAGGCCTCCAGGGTGTCGGCCATGTAGTTGAAATGCATGGTCAACTGGGTGATGTTGGTTATGAGCAGCAGATCGACACACACAAAGGCCACCCCGGCCGAGTAGGCACAGTGGGCCATGGCCCAGTAGGTGCACCAGTAGATGGCCAGATTCGATTGAGCATCGAAGGGATACAGGATGCGAAAGCCAAAGTTGCGCTCGAAGGTCTCAATGCCAAGCAAATAGTATCGGATGCACGACCTGATGGCTGGATAGAGACTGAACGACGAGATGTACATCATGCAGAGTATGGTGAAGAGATGCATGACGCGGTTTGTGTTCCTCTCGTAAGTGGCCACCTTGTGGGCCCTTTGAAGCTCCGATGTCTGGGGAAACAGTTCACGCAGGTCGTCCAGCAGTTTGACCAGCTTGCGACGATTTACAGTGGAACAAAACTGCTTAAAGTTCGTCATAAAGCTGAAGCCAATGCAGGGAGCCGTGGCGGTGGCCTCCAGCATCGTAGTGGTCGACATTATGTTGACCACGAAGTAGCCCATCTCACCCAGCGTAAAGACATTGAAGTTGAGAAAAGCCAGAAAGAAATAGACACGAAAGAGATTGCGCCGCAAGAAATTCGTATCGCGTTCCCCGTAGATATCATCGCCAATGGTCTTGTAGAAGGTGATGGGGAAACGTGTGAGATCCTCAAAGGTTCTCAGGTAGTTGGACTCTCGCTTACGTTCAAACATGACTGGGGATTGTGGTCAAGTGGACTCGAGTGGCCTGGTTATATACAGGCAGGCAGGCAGGCAGACTGGGGGCATCAAATACTTATGAGGGAAGCCAGGCAGTTGGGCAAGCATTATGCATGCCAAGTCAATTAAATTGATTTTAGGACACCTGCTGGGCCTCCCTGTGCCCTGTGTCCTTGGCACAAGGTCCCCTTAGATCTATTACAATTAAAAATTGATTGATTAGCTTACCTAGAACTATTTCACCCGGTGAAATCTCTTCCATCACAGTCTGTTCACCAAGGCAAGTAAACGTTTACACGATAGCAATGGCATTTAAATACTTTTCCTTTGTGCCAGGACAATGAAATTAATTGAATTAAGTCTTTAACGATTTCCATTATATGATAAACCGCTTCGCAACCTTTTCAGAGCCGGACCTGATTCATCTTGGCAAAAACACATCAAAGAGTCGCACAAATCAAGTGCCCCAATGTTCGGGGCCTCCCCATTGTCCTGGTGGGGGGTCCTTGAGCGTATTTTGCCGAATATGACTGCGGTTGTTTTGTCTTGACTGGTTAGATTGGCTCGACTGCTTTGCCTGGCAAGGGATTCATCAAGGGCGGGACAGGGCGGTTGCCTTTTACCACTGGGTGCTTGGTAGCCTGGCAAATGCCTTTGTTGATGGATGATGGATGGTGGTAGGTGGTAGGTGAAGGGATGCTGACTTACAAAGTGCTCGGTAGCATTTTGAAGTTGACGCGCTTCAAAAGTTCGCTGCGACCAATGTTTCAATTATTCATTACGAATGCGGCTCAAAAGCATTGAATATGACAGCCTCCAACTCTACCTGAGTGACTCTGGTTGTCCCGGCCTGTGCTGAGCTGAACTGAGCTGAGCTGAGGTGAGCTGAGCTGCCAAGAATAGTTTCTAATGGCTTATGAAACACCAAGTTGTTTGAAATGCCACGGTTAAGAGCGTTGGCGAACCAACCACTTGGCTTTCCCTTTTCACAAAGAACGTTGCCTACTTATATGGGCCCAAGCAAAAAGTTTTACCCGCTTTCTTTCCTCATGTTGAACCATTTTGAAGCGAAATGTATATTTAATTTATATATTTATGCAGCGAAAACCTTAATTTGTTATGCGTACAACAACATCATCATGAATGAGAGGTTGAGAGAGAAGTTTTGAGCTGCTGTCCCTGCTGTCCGTTTGTCGGTCCCGCCTGCCTGTTTGGCAACATAAATTTAGTGGCAAAAATAATTTACCACGAAATGTTCATTTCATTTGACAAAACCCCAAGCCGCCGCAGAGTGTGAGAAAGTAAACGAGATGCGACACAATGACAGATGGCAAAATGAATTTTTGAGTTTAGACTTTGGGACGACGCCATAGGCGACCACAGATTTTTGGGCCACTTTGTGGCTGCAATATAATTAGTTAAACACGCTGCGATTTATTGCCCGCCATAATCATGTTATAAACTCATCCACTGGCCCTGGTACAGTCTCGCCACACACAAAACCCCCATTTGCCGTTGACCAATAACAACAGGACGGAGATCAAAGCAATTGTGTTGGCGCTGCTATGAAAAATCTCATTAATAATTCAGTTAACAATTGATTTATGGAAATTTTCAGGGATTTTCACAGTAAAAATTCAATGAAAAAGTTTTCTCCTTGCTTTGCCAACTCGATCAAACAATGTTAATGGCACAACAACCGCTTTTAGACGAATTTTACTCAGTGTAAACAGTGTTGGGCTGTCTAAATCAATGGAAAAATAATTTGTTGCATTCAATCAAGTCTCCAGTCTCCAGCTGGCAAATAAATAATTTCGTTTGATAACATTTACAGCCAAAAACAGACAGAAAAATTCAATCGATGCAGGCAGGCAGTTGCCATTCGCATTTGCAATTTTAATTTGCAACGTCAGGCAGCTGCCCTGTGTGACTCAATTATTAATGCAAATTAATTAAATTGGCATTTTGAACAAAATATAATAAAAAAAAAAAACAAAATTTATTTCTATAGATTTTCATTATGAAAGGGGCAGGCTGGACTGGTGGCAACAGTTGTCAGCTGTCCGCTTGTCCGATTGTCCAGTTGATTGTTCATGTGGAAAGCATTTTGCTGTTGCTTCACTTGATTAATTTTCACCTGCAACCTGCTGTCGCTGCTGTTTGCAAATTGTTTATCGAATTAAACATTAATTTGTGTGCAGAATCTGATCATCATTATTCACCAACATGTGACCAAAGGTGGGCTAAACTAAGGCTAAAAAATAAAAGAAAATTCCTTAACCTAATGGAGACATAGATGGCTGATCCTGATGGTTGATGGTTGATGGCTGATGGCGTTGAAGTGTGTGTGCTTGGCCAGTCATGCGTGTGATTAGCTAATAAGTACAGTTTTAAGTGAAATGCAACAAAGCTTTTCACATGCCTCACACACACACTTACGCCCTGGAAAAGGGGAAAATTTAATTAGCTCACCTCACCAACGTGTCACGCCTCCAAGCATGCAACATGCAGCCAAGCTAGGCCAGATCTGGGCCAGGCATGTGGCTCCATGCAACGTCGTTTGTTTGCCTAAATTATCTGGTTTTGCATAAAATTTATATAATTAACCAGCCAAGCAGGAAGCCAGAAGGCAGCCTGGAAAACTTCAAAGCAACGGCTCCAGCTGAGCCCTTCAAATTGTAATTAATGTAACCAACCAGCGTTCCTTCTACCTAGCCGAAGGCTCTAATAATCATAAACAATATCCTGCCAGTGGGTCAGGACAACAGGAATCAGTGTCAGCAAAAAAAAAAGGGGGGGGGAAAAGCAAATACTTTGAGAAACTTTCAAAACCTTCTGAAGCTGAAATTCAAACGAATCGAGCAAGAATTTTGCAAAAAACCCTGCGGCCGCCAGCACTTGGTAGGCCTGTGGCCATCCAGAGACCCTTTGAGCTGCCCAGCTGCCCAGCTGCTCATCACCTGTGTATAAACCTTGCCTACCCGCCACCGCCCCCTCTGAAATTCCAATTGGCCTTTTGTGTTTTTTTTTTTTCTCTCTCCCCCGTTTGATATTAAACTACAAAGGCCAAAGGCGGTAACCAGCTGATGCTACCGATTGGCCAACGGGCTCTCTGTGTTCGGTTTTCAAAGCAAAACTAGACGCCTCACTGCGACTTGCCCTGCTGCCACACCAATTACACTCTGATTACCCAAAAGTATTGACGAATAGTCAGTCAGTATGCAAAGGTCTTGGTTGCTCTCAATTCATCTCAACAGAGTTAACTAAGCAGCTGGGTTGATGGATGCTTCTTAAGGCTGGTAAAACGCTAGAAATGGGCATCTAGTACAGTGCCTAGCGGCAGGCTTTAGCCTCTACTTACTGTCTACCAGGCAGCTCTCTTGAATTCTTTTATGTTGGTCAACTAAGCAGCTCAACGGCATGGGTTGATGGTTGCTTCTCTAAGCTGTTGAAGTTCTACAATTGGGCAGCCTATAAAGTGCCCATCGGCAGGCATTAGACTCTCCCTACTCTTTGAATTTTTCCCTAAATTCCAACCTGATGGCATCTAAACTTTTGTTTTTACCCTGAACAACCGCTTTGTAGGTGGGTTAGGTCAGGTGGCAGGTGGCAGGTGAGCAAGGTCAGCCGCTGTGGTTACCTCCACCGATTCAATCACCCTTTTTATAAAGCGCATGCCGACTTCGATGTTTATGGGAATGTGGAATTTGCGGTATTTTTTCCCCAACAATTTTTTTCTTTGTTTTCTCTGCAGTCCGACTGGCATTTTTGGTTTAGTTTATTCAAATTGCTTGGCCCCGACCCCGGCAAAGATATGCAAACTCAAAGGAACCTGCAACCCATCAACCATTGCCAGCGTCGTCATCTTCAGTTGAGCTGGAGACCTCTGGATACCTCTGGAGGCTCTGAAAGCTCTGGAGCCTCTGTGCAGCCTTTGTACTGCGTGGGCGTTTGATGGGGTAAAAATATCAGCATTTTGGTATGCAGTGTGTCAAAATATAAGAAAAATCAAACGGAAAAAAATGTGGGGAAGAGAAACCCAGACGACATACAGGCACCACTGATGCCATTCAGCCAGAAATATTTAAAGCTACGTTGATGGCTGATAAATCTTGCCTAGAAGTGTTGAGTTCTCCCCCCCTTCTTGATGGTTTTAACAGTTTAAAAATAAATTGAGAAAATTTAAGTGGATTTGACATTTAAAATAAATGATTTTCTGGGCCACAACCCCTTGCGAGCGCAACCATAGTGGCCAAGAGGAAAGAAGCTGTCAGGCTGTCTACCTCTCTGGTCTGGACCTCTCCAGAGAACGGAATCATCATTTAATGAAGGGTATAAAGGATAAAAATGTTTTCGTTTAATGTGAACGATTCGATGCAGAAGCAAAAGACGCACAGAGAGCAAGAAGGAGGTGGAGGAGGCAGCACCTTGGTGGCCACTTTGTGTGCGATGAACAAAAGGTTAATTGCGCTGCAGGATGACGATATGGCCTGGGCCTGCCGTGCAGTCTGCAATCTGGACTCCTTATGCCACTAACCGTAACAGTAATGGTAACGGTAACGGCAACGGCAACAGCAACGGCAACGGTAAAGAACAAATTAAATCGAACGGAGCTGACTGGCCCATATACGTTGTAATAACCAAGGAAATTGTGAAACAGCCAAGCTGAGAGCTGAAGGATCTGGCTGGTTATTGATACTTAGCGCCAGCAGGCAAACAAATAACGCTACAAGGGGGGAGGGGGGACGAACAGAACAAGTCACAGGAACTACAACAATAGCCCAAGTGGAAATGTTTGCAATTTATTGTTACAACGACAAGACGATGCCCGCACTGGACTGGACTGGACTGGACTGCTTCTTACCAACCACCCACCCAACCAACCACCCACCCACATTGATTCTAATGTAGTGTGCACAGCAGTCATTGATTGCCAATTGATTGTCGAGTGGCAGAGCCGGAGCGAAGGGCATCGTGGCCGGTCAAAGTGTTGACTGCAGCGGGAATTTCAACTTTAAGTCCAAAGCTAACTCACTGAAGGGGCGGGTGGGGCGGTGCCACTGCCCCTCCCCCAATGGCATATGGTGTGTGTGTGTGTGTGTGTGTGCGTGTGTGGAGAAGGCGAAACCCTTGTGTAGTTAACTTATGACTGCAACGGCTGGGTAAAGCTGCTTACCGGACACGGCAAGTCGCTGCTCTATAGGGTGTGCATGTGTGTGTGTGATGTGCACTTGCATATTCGTAAAATTTACCGCAAAGTCAGGCCAGAGAATGGCCCGATAGGCGACAGGCAACCGCATGGCTTATGCAGACGATGACTTTGCATGGACCAACCAACCAACCAGCCAACCAACCTGATGGAATGAGCCCAAGCAAAGGATCAGAAGCTAACATTGGTGATGGGCTAGAGCAGAGCCAGGATCCAGGCAGACAAAAGCACGCAAAAAACTTTGTTGCAAAACACTTAACAGCACACGCACACGTGCAGCCAGCAACACAGTGTCCACGTCCAGGTGACAGCTGCGTCAATATCATTCTCGTTGCCATTCAACACAAAATTCTATATTCCCAAAGGATCTATAAGGCTGCTTGGTCTGCTAGCACAGCAGGCTGTAGATCTCCAACTTACATCAGCAGACTCCTCTGGTTGACAGCCAGCGACAAGCTGGACAGCTGAGTGTTGGGTGTGTTGGGTGTACGTGTGTGTGTGCGTGTGTATTGTGCATTGTCTGGTTAGTCCTTTCCGCATATATTTGAAATAAAGTTACGACAAGTTGCACTCAATTTTCAGCATTTACTGTCAGCGCTCTGGCACGCCAAGTTGCCCCGCCAGTTGCTACGGTTCATAGTGCTTGCGGTGGCTCTGCGGTGGCACAAGTATGAGGCCCAGGATATGCGTGCCTCTGTGTGTGTGTGGATGACAGGAAAAACAAAAGACTAGTAACGCATAAAACGCTTGAAATGAATACGTGTAACCATGGCATTGTGTCGTCCTGCCTGGCCATGTCAACACAGCGTCACGTTGCTGCCTTCCACTGCCTCCACTGCTTCTGGTTGTGACTGGTGTGGTTTGGTGTGGTGGTGGTGGGGTGTAGGGTAGTGTAGTGTGTGTCCTTCCATGTGGCGGTGTCTTTTGATTTGCAAACATTTTCATTTTCATTTTCATTTTCATTGCGCCTGCTGTGGTTGCACTTTTATAGAATTGTCGCCAGCTTGTTGCCGAGATAAGCGCCAGGTGGCCCAGCAGCATTTACATATGCAATGGACGGCTGCCCGTCTGTGTGTGTGTGTGTGTGTGTGTGTGTGAAGATGTCCACACCCTTTACAGCCACAGGCAGAGGCAGTGGCAGCGGCAACAGACCTCCCAACACCTCCCACACACAGAGAGCGAAAGCGAGAACGACGCACTTAAAAGTGTGACAAGTTGCTTTAGCTACTCCGGCTCTCAGCTGACATGTGTATTAAAATTTCAACAAATTAGCTTAGTAAATTAGTCGCTCATAAATCTGCGGCCATAAAAACACACACACACATAGACAGGTGGACAGCGACAGCGACAACGACAACGGCTGGCAACAACAATGGCTGAGTAACGACTGTTTGGAATGCCGACTGGGCGAAGGCATCTGACATTCTCTCTGTGTCTCTGTGTGTCTGTGTGTGTGTGTTCCATTTTCGGTTAGAATTGTTGAGACATCTCTGCATAATTAACGGACACCGGCACGTAGCCTCGTGGCGTCCATCTCCGCCTCCATTAACCGCCCACAGATGGTCCCGCCTCGCCCATCTATCTTGGCCTCCTAATGCATTGGACAGCATCACTTACATAATGACCTACCAACCAACCAACCACCCAACCACCCAGCCACCCACCTGGCCGCCTTCCATTTTGGTCTTGTGGCTTTGGTTACCATCAGGGGGGGGGTGTTTCCTGTAAGGAATCCTGTTCATTAGGTGTTGCGGGCAGAGCGTTGAGCGAAAACACGGAATACCAAAATGGTGATGCAATTCAATTTAATTTCGTTGAAACGTTTCGACTCTAATTTACATCGAGAGTTGAACTCAAACGCAGTTACCAACCAATTGGATTGTTCAACACAGACATTTTCATAGATCCATGAAGGATGGAGGATACATCGGGTCAAAGGATGTCAAGAAACTTTAACTTGTTAAGATTTTTTCCTTCACACACTTCACATTCGAACAGAACTCAACCAGAGACTTTGTCAGCTTATTGTCTGGAGGTTTGCAGTGCAGTGAAGGTCAGAGGAACAAGGACAACAGCTGGAACTGCTCTCTCCAGTTAGTAGCAATTCCCTCCGCTTAAAATCCAACATTTTTTGACCAGTTAACAGAGACTTTGTCATCTCATTGTCCCCAAGGTTTGCTGTGCAGTGAAGGTCGCTGGGCCTTCGACTGGTTGCTCCACCAAAAAATCCCCAATGAAGTTTGCCAAACAGTTGATTAAATATTCGCCCAGCAAAAGGACTTGTAAATTTCTTGACAATATCGCCAGCCATTCGATGCTCTCCATTGTCCACAGCCACAACTCATTCCAACTCCTCTTGCTCCGTTGAGTTTTGCCTTGTTTATTGAGGTTGGTAGGGTAGGAGGGGGGAGGGTGGTGCTTGGTGCAATGCGACAAGTTGCCGTTGCCGTTGCCGGGACAGTAGCCATAGCCGTTACCATCAACTGGTGTCCAATTTGTTATGGACAGGTAAAAATGGCGATGCGCGACACCATAAATCAGCAAGACTTGGTCGCCCCTTGGTCGGCCGCCCTCTGTCCAGACTCTGGTTTTTGGCTTTGGCCAACGACACTGTGGCATTGTGGTGCGGTGTCATTGTAACCGTTTGTCAATTATGTTTCGTATGCAGTTAAAACAAAAGACGATCAAAACAAAAGGCTCCGGCAACGGCTACGGCAACGGCAACGGCTACGGCAAGTGGCTTGTGGCTGCCTGGAGCTGAGGTGGCGCTGGGCTGGGCTGGCTGGCTGGCAGCCCATTCGAGTGGCCGGAAGTTTGCGCTGACATTCATTACCATAATTCACAACAGCTTAAAACATTTATGTGGCTGCCCGCCCACCCACAAGGTGGCGCCATTTGTTCTTCTTCCTTTCCTGTTGTTCCTGTTGTGGGCTGTCGGACTGTTGTGGGCTGTTGTTGGGCTGTTGGGCTGTTGGCTGGATTATGTGCGCACAGACAGGCATGCAAAGAGGATAATAAGGAAACTTGAAAATTTGTTGCAATTATTTTAACTGCTTGGAAATTGCATCTACTGTCTGTCCGCCGTCCACCGGTCTGCTGTCTGCTGACTGGCAAGCGAAGTTGGCCCTGCTTAGGTCCATAAAATTTGGCCCAAATGGTCGCCGCTGCACTTGACAACTTGTTTGCCAGCACCACGTGGCCGACGTGCTAAGCTTGGCCAAATAATTTGTTCCAACAGCGGACAATGTGGACACCAGACAGCGGCATGGGACAGGCAGCTCAGGCCAGGCGAGGTTTATTCCCTTAAAAAGTTGATGTCCTTGCCCAGAGAGAGAGAGAGAGAGAGCGGGAGAGGGGAGAGGTAAAGTCAAGGAGTTGAGAAAAATATTTTCAAGTTAATATATTTTCACACACACACACACACACACAGACGTGTGTTGAACGTTAGAAGTAAATTACATTTGCAAATGAAATTATTTATTTAATGGCCATTGAGTGTGGAGTGCAGTCGAGCAGCTGAGCCAGCTAACAGTCAGCTGACAAATGTTTTCAAAATAGCAAAATAAATTTGTTAAAATTAAGAAAAAAAACCATCAACCGGGTGATCTCAGGGCTGAAAATCTGATTTTCAAGCTGCGCTTAAAAGTAGGCAATAGAGTGGGGTGGAACCATCCTGGTTGCCCTGAATTGAGGTTTTTTGGTGGGAAGTGGGCATCTGGGAGGCCTTGAGTTTCGATTCAGTTGTGTCTGTCAAAACTCAGAGTAGAAACTCATTCTCTCGTGAGAATCCTTTGGCACAGCTATTCGTAGCTAAATTATATTTTGTTTTTTATTCTGCTAAACATTTTTCACATTTTTTTTTTTTGCCACTGGTTTGTATACTTGGATTCCCCTCTAATACGGCTCTCACTCTCACTCTCACTCGATCCTTAGGGTTCTTGCACGAGCATGGTGTCACCATGTATAATCAAGTTGTAGAATCAAAGAAAACGACTCAAGGGGTGGAGACTCAAGCAACTGACTCTGCTATCGATTGCAATGCAAATATCGATGAGATGACAGTGGCGCCAGACTTGCGCTGTGTGTATCGGATTGGCTGGCGACAGCGTCACATCTGGAACTACATAACGAAGCCTCATCAGTCGACCTTTCGACCTCTGATGTTTGTCCGGAATGCGCCCAAGGTGCAATTGAAGTCACAGTACATGCAGGCAGGCCAAGGGCCAGAGAGTCGATCCAGGGACTCATCATCGTCGAAGAAAGTTCACATCTATATACCACCAGGGCTACGTAATAGTGCAGGAGATAGAGCCTCTGGCGGCAGTGTCACGACCGGGCAGAACCAGAGCGAGCGACTTTCCTGGTCTACATTTTTGTATCAACGCCGTCAGACCAGAGGCGGAGTCAGGTTGCCGCCGCCCAAGTCGAAAAACTCATCGCCATACGTCACACCGCGCAGCAAGGATATGAAGGTCGCCTCGCCCATTAGCAATTGGCGTGATCGTCCCGCTCTAACTGCAACCCAATCAAAGCACAAGCAGAGACCAGCTGCTCTAGCCAAACGCAAAGACAATGGCGAGCCGATTACCTATCAAAGGGCTGCCGACAAGCCAAAGACTTTGTCTGGCAAGATGTATCCTTTGGACATAACCCACCGCCAACCGGGCCGTGCGGAGACCCTACAGCGTCAGCCCAAGTATATAGAGGCGCCAGGTCGTCAGTTGACCGATCGCCGCCACTTGAACGGAGCGGAAACAGCTCGTCGGTATTCGAATCATCCGGAGCTGGCCAGCCATCAACCAGGCAGGGAATTCTATCAGACTGGGCGTCAGCTAAGGTTCGATCGCCGCCCAGGAACCTTTGCGGAAGTAGCTCGTCGTCAGGAGTATTTCGCGATGACACCGCGCCACCATCAATACGGGCGCGAGTTCAATACCCAGATGACTCTGCCAGGTCGACGGGAGTGTCGCCCGCACACAGCTCGTCCCGCTAGCTATGCAGAGAGAGCACAGTGTGCACCAGCCACTTGCCGTGGCTCTAGCGGTGGACCCAGCCGTCCACCCATTGGTGGACTCATCCGGGGGCCCATCGGAGGACCCAACCGTGGACCAAGTGCTGGACCCAACCGTGGACCCAGCCGCGGACCCCATCAAACCACACAGTTTGCCGCTTTTCTACCACCACCGCGCCGGGAAGCCTACTATCTACCTGATCACATGGCCTCACAGCGTAGACACTACGGCGATCATCGGTTACCTCCACCGTCGTTCAACCGCCATAACGATCCAACCGTCGACAGTGTGCGGTACGAGAGACGCTATCCGCCCAAACCGTTCAACTGTTGCACCGTCGAACCGCACAGATATATCATGATCAACGGCATCGATCAGTTGCCGCAAAGTACCCAAGTGGAGTCCGGAGACGGTGATGTCATTTCACTCAACCTGACGGTGAATGTAAAGAAAAATTCTGTTCGAGGTGTTAAAGAATAACGAATGAGTTTTACGTTTTTCCCCTTTTTGAAGTGATTTTAAATGATTTCAGGATGTTAAATATTTCGAAAATCAATTGTTTCAAAATTTTCTTGTTAAATAATAAAAAAGAAATCAACGAAGAGCAGTTGACAGTCAACTGTCGCTCATCATTGCCGGCCATTTGGAATTCTCTTTTGAGTCAGTCAGGCTGCCGACTTGATTTGAGCTTCGTTACCCGCGCATTTTGACAACTTAAGCGGCAAATCAACGAATCAACACCCCTGACAACTTGCCAGCAATTTCATTACTTGCCAAGTGTCAAGGCTCAGACACCCATCGACTAAGCATGTGTTGTGTGTGAGTGTCTGTGTGTGTGTGTCTGTAGGTGTGTGTGTGTGTGTGTGTGAGTGTTGGCAGAGTCATTAGTGTGTCACACGCTCCTTCGATTACACTAAACAACAAGGTAAGCCAGCTAACAGCCAATTCAAGTCACCACAGCCAAGCTATTCACCCCCCTTAGTTAGCCCAGCTAGCAGCTATATGGTGTAGTAAGCTATATGGTCTAGTAGCGGGAAATTCCTCTTGAAGTGAAGACAAATATTTCCCTTTAAAGTCCTTTATCTGGCAGCAGGAAACTGATCTCCACAGCCTTTGGCTCCGTCTAGTTGATTTCCATGGTTTAGTTGTTTCTCTACATTTAATTACTGTGACTACAGACCTCTGGCTGATTTAATCAAAGCAATTAACCAATGAGAAATTCCTTTATGCAGTCCAGTGTCCGTCCAGTGTCCGTCCAGTGGCCTCTGTTATTAGCTTGTAAATCATATAGAGACGGCAGCTATGGCAGAGCAAAACCTTTCATTAGATAAGCGCTCTCCTCCTTCAGGGGCCCCCTCTTCCATTGCGAACCCCGCACCCATCCACCTGCCAAGCAATCAAGCAACCAACGAACCACCACATGGAATTGCATTTTCCCCGTTGCGCTTCATTTGATGAAAATTCAAATTCGATTAGCCAATAGTGCTGCCTGCTGCCTGCAACCCTGCCGTCCATACGTCCTTGGTCCGTGGCCCGTAACCCGTAACCC
The DNA here is from genome assembly GCA_035078785.1 of Collessia kirishimana. Lineage (NCBI taxonomy): Eukaryota > Metazoa > Arthropoda > Insecta > Diptera > Drosophilidae > Collessia > Collessia kirishimana. The sequence continues at coordinate 28,405 of JAWNPV010000131.1, forward strand.
GTATCCTGTGTCCTGTGTGTCCTGTGTGCCGTGTCGGAGAGCTGCTTTGGCATCCACATGGCGACAAATGCCAATAAAGCCAAGCTCCTGGCTTATGTCTGTCAAAATGGCATTGCCGACAGCACCAGGAGCAGCAGGACGCAGGCGGAGGAGTGGGAAGATGCAGGTGATTATCATGACTGGGCAATAAAAGTTTGAACAAAGAGCAGAGGGAAAAACGTAGTGGAACAAAGTGCGTAGGGGAATCGACAATGAATGGAAACTCGAGCTGCCGTTGCTGACTTCCATTGAGCTGAAGGCACTTGTTGATCCTTCCTATGGGCTGCAGATGGTTGCAGATGGATGGGGACCATCACTGGCTGCCATTTTCACGCGCAAATACATTTGACATCCTGCATTGTTTTTCAATGACCCGTTTGTTAGACCGCTGGTCGGGCTGCTCTGTCGATTCCTCAAATTGCATTGAACCATTCGGCCAAGGCCAATCGATGCGACACTTGTTATCAGGTGACCTGGGTTCCCCCCCACCCTGTGATAAGAAATTGGCTTTGAAAAATTCTACATTTATTGACCTCCCAGGTCTCTCCTTGATCCTTGTACTTTACATGCTCAGCGGATAGAGTATTCAGCTGGACTTGCATCCTGTTGTTGTTCATCTTGTCCGTTTGTTGTTGAACAACACGAAATCAACAAAGAGGATTCCCCCCTGGGCTAAGAAAGGCGCCTCTGTGAGCTTTGTGAGTTTTGATTTGTTTTGCTCTCCCACTGTGTGTTTCCCTATAAAAAACTTTCCGCTGTCATCTCTGCACATTCCAGTGTCAAGTACACTGAGAGAAAAAATTTATCTTCACTTGCCCAACACCTTTAATCAACTGGCCTCTGATTTCTCCAAGTGTAGTCTGTACCACATCATGCCTTGTCGGTCGAAAATAATTTTTTTTCAACACATTTAAAATCAGCTTGACAGGGTCATGAGGAAAATCAATTATCGCATAGGAAAATGCAGCCACAACACGGCCTCAATGGCAAATGGAAAACCTCGCTGCACACTTCCCTACCCCCCCTATGTCTCTATCTGGATCTCTGCATGCTTACAACTAACTAAATTATATTTTGGTTTCGTTTTTCATTTACATTTAATTGATGAAATTATGCATGCGACTAACCGAGTGAAAATTGGTTGGGAAAACAGTTTTTCATCTTGTTGAATCCTCAATTAATGAAACAATTACGGCCGCATGGGCAGGCAACTTAAATTCATAGGAAAGAAAACAGCTGATTGACGATCAGTACTGGTAGGTACAGTTGTCACCACTCACAACTATGGTTGGTAGCTTTCAATTACTTGAGTTTGTTAATCTGTAAATGAGTCGTGTCAACCGAGTTGATGTTCAAAGGGTAAGGGGATCCCCCCACTGCCCACTGCCCACTTGAACTCATCTGTAAATGAGGGGGATTCCCATGGGCGCCAGTCAGAAGGCAAAGGAAAAAGGATATAAAAAACTGGCGCCAGTCTAGAAATGGATTTCCCATAGAATTAATATCAAGCCAACGACGACAGGGCATCAAGGACAACATGGTGAAGGCAACAGGGCAGGCAGTCAGTAAGGATGCAAGCAAGGAACGAAGGAAGGAAGGAAGGAAAAACCAAAGGACGGCAGCATCTACTTTTTCATGCAATTGAATTGCCAAGTGAAAATCCGAGAGCAAGAAAAAAGGAAGCTAAACAGACGCACAGGACCGAGTCAAGCCATGTCCTTAGCCAAAACGTAAAAGGGTTAAGTGGAAAGCTGAGATTGACGCAGGATATTTCGGGATTTGCCACATAGCAGCGCCTTCAATTACAACTATTTGAAGCGGCATCCCCATGGCCACATGGATCGCTTACAAAAATGCCATCACAGTAGCAAAGTTCCGACAGCAACAGCAGCCAGCAGCCAGCAGCAAGGACGACAACGACGACAACGGGTCGTATGAGTGATTTATTTTATGGCTTTTTATTGCCATCGTTGCTGTTGCTGTTGCTGTTGCTGATGTTGCACTTGCCTGGGCGCGTGACACACGCAAAGCACAAAGACCGAAACGGGAGAAACTTGGAAAATTGGGCCGAAACCTCAACTTCCCCCCCCCTCACCCCGCCCGCTCTAACTGTTAAGCCCCATTCTGTGTGGCCATTTTAATGGGACGTCATCAACTATGCAATTAGCATTATGTTCAGGCATAATCAGCTGATTGCTTATGGCCGTTAAACATAATTACGCTGTCGACTAATGTAAATTTAAAGACCCCCCTTCCCCCTCCCTCAGCCAACAAGATGCTCCCACCATACACAGCAAGGAAAAAGGGGGTTTCCAAGTGGCCAGGAGAGGTGATGACTGATGTTTACCTGTTCTGAGGGCAAAGAACAGTCCGTCCAAGTCTCACCCACCTAATTCCTAGTGAATGCCACCCACCCTATAGCTGTCCATAGTCCGAGGACCAAAGATCGAGAGATAAAAACTAAATAAACCGACTAAACAACTTTGTTTTTCTTCTCTCCTTTGCAAGTCAACTGTATTGAGTCTTGGAAAAAACTTTTGCTGGCAGAAATGCCAAGGATAATTGATAAACAAAATTGGGAATGTAAAACTACAAATCTCACACCGTTTGACAGGAGCAAAATTCTACAAAAAAAAAGGGAAAAAAAAGGGAAAAAATTTGCTAATCGAAGTCGCCTTGTATCATAAAGTTTTTTCTGGTTTTTTTTTGTTTTTTAACAAAGCAACAATAAAGTATTAAGATTTCTGCTGGTATCCCCCCCCCTCCCCTCCCCCTCTCAGCTTCTCAGTTGAGAAGTAAAAATTCCCTTGCGCTGTTACCTGCCTTGTTGCCTCGTTGCTCGCTGGCTTGTTAAATTGAACAATTTATTTAAGCAGGAGTAGATAGAGGCAAGTATATTCTGATGGAGAGAGACAGAGAGAGAGAGAGAGGCAGGCACCAGCAAATGGGGGGGGACAACTAGGACAGCCAGGACAGCGATAACAACAAGTCCAACGTTGAATGCTGAATGCTGAATGCAATAGTTTAACATTTGTTTGCTCTGCTGCTTTTGTTGCAGCTGAATGCGCTAGATTTCAGTTTGCATTTTATTTGCAAACAATTTTCAATGCCCCCATTCCCTGGTGGGCAGCAAACCTAATGGGCAAGCGGAGCAAGCAAGGCAGCCTGATAGGTGGCAAAGGCAAAAGTTATCAATTGAAAACAGAGTTGCAACTGCAGACGCAAACGTGTCAAAACACTCCAAGCAATTAAAAAAAACTTTCCAATTCATGTTGCGATTGGGAATACCGACCCCGACCGATTGCTTCACAGACCATTTTGTTATCCTTAGAAAGAGCAGCAACAGCAGCAGCAGCAGCAGCAGCAACACCTGACGGACACTTCAACAGTCCAGAAATAGTTGAATCTGAATTCGATTTCTTTCTGGAAAAACATTGCACCTTGCCAGGACCAGAGCCACCTTGATGGGTCATCAATGGGAGACGCCAGTTGGCTTAATTGACCAGCCATTGACCTGCTTACCGTTGATCAACCAACAGCATCAATCCCAGTCACCCAACGTATCATAATCTGGTTGTCGAGTCCAGTATCCTTCACTGCCTGCCGCCACCCACTACCACCCATCAGCTTAGCCACAAAATATTTTGACTTTTATGGTTGCTCCGTTTGCTTCTTGCCAGGACGCTGCTAATGCTTGTGGTGGCTGCTAATGTCAGGAGCCCGTCTTGGTCCTGCAATGCGGTTAAGAAATTCAAATTGGCAATGAAAGCGTCAAGCAAAGAGTCCCTGGAACTAAAGGGAAATTAAAGGGATTTTTAGCCAAAAGTCCTTAGAGATGTTAGCTGGTCGGGCTGAGGCTGTCAGCCCTAAAGGACAGTGGAGGAGGAGGGCGGACCAATAGACCAGGAAAGTTGGAGGCCGTTTCACTTGAATTTTGTCATTAAGTCTGCTAAGGAGGCCGCTTATCACCGGTCGCCTCATCAATTCTACACACTTTACTGAGCCTTCAAAACCAATTGGACAGCCACGAATCGTCCTTCCTGGGAGATTTTTCGTCCTTTTTTTGTTTGAATAGTTTCGTTTGAATTGCATTGCATACTTTTGTGCGTTGCCCGCATTTTCTCATTGCCCAGACTCTGTTGCCCTGCGCTTCATTTACGCCACAAAGACATTGTGACAATCCTGCTAGTCCTTGTCCTTGTCAATGCCGTCCTTTGTCCATTGGCCGCCAGCATACATTTTGTACATGTGTGTGTGTGTGTGTGCGTGCATCTTAGACAAACATTTGCACACATCCTGCCTGGCTGTCCTCCCCTGCCTGCCTGCCTGGCTGTCCTCCCCTGCCGCCTCCTTCAGTATTTCTGTCCGCTTTTTTACTCTGTCATTGCTTAAATGCTTAGACAATTGTCCAACTACTGTGACTGAGCCGCTGGCTGCTCCTCTGGTCCGCCTGCTGCTGTTGCTGCTCTTGCTGCTCCTCCTGCTCCTGCTGTTGCTGTTGCTTTTGCTCTTGCTGTTGCTGCTCCTCCTGCTGCTCTTCCTACTGCTTCTGCTGCTGCTGTTGCTCCTGCTCTTGCTGCTCCTGCTTCTCTTGCTCCGCCTGCTCTTGCTACTGCTGTTGCTGCTGCTGCTGTTGCTCCTCTTCCTACTGCTTGAGCTGCTGCTGTTGCTCCTCTTTCTACTGCTCCTCCTGCTCCTGCTGTTGCTCCTCCTGCCTGCCTGCCTCCTCCTGTTGCTGCCAATCTCAATCTGAAAATCTCTACACCCCGGGCGTCCTTTTCCTGGGAATTTTTTATGTAAATTCATTGCAGCATCTTCATCTCCATTTCGATTTCGGTTTTTTCACATTTTTTCTTCATTTTTTCTTCATTTCTTCTTCCCTTTATTAAAGGCTTCGCTTTCTTCTCCTCCCTGTCTTCTCCCCTCTGTTTGTTGTTCCATTTTCCTCTTCCATTTTTCTATATTTTTTTCTGAATTTTTTTGAGAATTTCCCAGCCGCTGTTTTGTATATTAAAATTGAGTTTTCTGTCTGCCGACTTTCCATCAAGCTGTTGGAATTGTCCCGCCGGGAGAATCAAAATCAATTTCCATTGGGAATTTTCCAGTTCAACCCGCTGCCCAATTGATTCGTCATGTTTATCACCCAGCAGGTGAACAGACAACCACCAACCACCAATTTCCATTGGCTAATTGAGGTGACAAGATTTGTTCTTTGCCTCTCACATTTAGCAACAAATTGTTGGAAAAATTGACGACAATTAATTAGGCAAAGGGAGGGCGGTGGGCGGTTGATTTATGAAGTTTTTAACACGTGGGAGGCAGCGGTGGCAGCGGTGGCAGCGGTGGTGGTGGTTAATGGGCCGCCACCACCAACAATGCGGCAACTGTGTTGTCTGCTGGCCATGGAAATGATCTCGGCTGGCAATGGCATCCATCAAAGTCTTTAAGTCTCCAGTTGGCAGTCCAAACAAAAGACGCGTTTTGTTGTTTATTGTCTGTGTGTGTGTGTGGCTGTGTGTGTGTGGCTGTGTGTGTGAGTGGATCTGGCAACTGAATCTCTGATTGCCTAAATCTGTTGCAATAAGCTGCTCACGACCACTCTTTACTCCAAAGTTCGTTGTTCAGATGTTGCTAATGCTAATGCAGCTATTTATAAACCCACACACACACAGACACGCCTCACCAACACACTTGCCTAACAAATATTTCACATGTAAAGTGGCTACGCTGCGGTGGCTACCAAGTAGGTATCGTTGCTGCTGCTGTTGCTGTTGCTGCCGCTGCCGCTGCTTTTTCTTTCCTTCTTTTTTCCTTACTTTTTGGCCAGCTGCCTGTGTTAGTTTTGATATACATATATCACACACACACACACACACACACACACACACACACACACACACAGATGCACACACCCATGC
>JAWNPV010000134.1:0-33620 GCA_035078785.1 Collessia kirishimana
AATTTTGGAAAAGCGAGCAACCTGGGTGACTTCATCTGGTCGAAAACCAATTTCTTTGGCTTTTTAATATGCAATTGGTCTGAAAAATGGTTCAGTTAGTCCTTAAACAGCCTCATCAAGCTTGAAATGTAAATTGCAAAATACTCGTCCACTCTGAGTGGTAAGACCATGAGCTGCCTTCAAAATACTGCCGCCTAGGGCTGTAGTAACTGAGTCAGCATTAATCCCTTAGACTTAGGCAACGTTTAGCCTTAAAACTTTGTTTTATTTGACTTGAAATACCCTTTCCAAGGGAGAGAAGATCTACAAATGGATAGAGTTGGACCACAGCAGTCTTCCTAGGATAATTATGCAATCAGTTTATGTTCTTCAAGCTCATTTGACTGTGAAATGGGTTCTGCTTTTAACTTGACAACAAATTGCTTGTCAATTGCTAGCAGCGCTTGGTTTTCTTCACCCTTCAGTGACTGCGGCAGCCATAAAAGATCTGCCATCTTGGGTAAAACAATTGCGACTTCAGTGTGATAAGAGAAACTTGCAAAAACTTCTTGAATTCTTCAAGGAGTTGTGGCCAAAAGTTCCTTCTAGAGGTTGCGCCCCCTTTAGACAGTCGCAGGCCTCGTTGCTGCTCACCATCTTGGTAGATGAGGAGGCAGGTAAAAAAGTTACCATTGCCATTGCCGCAGGTGGGGCAGGTGGAGCCAGGTGGGGCAGGTGGAGCGGCTTGGGGAGTTGTAAAATGTAACTTTAACTTGAAATGCCCAACCCTATAGCCCTCTTCGTTGGCCTCTTATGATGGTTGGGGTTAGGGTGTCTCTATGCGACAATTTCCTGTTTTCAAAGTTTTCCACACACACACACACACACACACACACACAGGCACACAGAGTCAGAGTCACCGTAGGCAGAGGGCAAACACAAAATGAAATTCAGTCAGCAAGTTACAGCAGCGATAAATTCAAGCGAAATGTATCTGACGATTGTCGTCCGTCCGTCCGTCTGTCCCCTTCCTCCCTCTCCTCACCCGGCAACCCTGACCTGAACGTCCCCTAACGAAACAGCCCCTGCGGTTGACGTGCGGCAAGAAAAAAACTTTTTCATGCTGCTGCCGCTGCTGCCTCTGCTGCCAGGCTGAGTTTTTGCATACGAAATGCGAGCTGTAAATTGTATCTGTGCGCTACTTAGATACACCAATGCGAAGCGCATGGGGGTGGCTCGTCCTCATGGATATACCACCAACCACCCTACCCAACCGAGTCGGTTTTCCCTCTGTGTGCCCCTGTGTGTGTGCTTTTTCGGTGGTTTCGTTTGCCCGCAATTGGTTGCCGCAGCAACGTTGATTTAATAGATTTTTCCGTTTCAGCTGGAAATGTATTTTGCAGATACGCCGAATGGCAAACGACGCTGCTGACGCTGGGAAAGAGGGGGGCAGGGGTGGCCCAGAGAGAATGGTGGGTATGGGGGACGCATGTAGTGTGATGGCGAGGCAAGCTTAAGCTGAATGACAGGGGTTGTTGCCACAGTCACATCCCCCAACCAACCTCACAGTGTCTGCATCCAGCTGCTGGCCAAAGGTTAGGGTGTGTCCATGTGGCCATGTGTCCATGTGGCCTCCTCCCCCAGCCACCAACCCAGTGTTGCAAATAGTTTTTGCCCGACTCGTGGGTTTTCCAATCACCACAAGGGCATCGCTGGCCACCCCTAAGAGCTGTGATTTGTCTGTGGGTGCGAGATAACAGGGTTGGGCTGCCAACTCATCTCAACAAAATGGCGCCCGAGCAGCCACACTGATCTCCTCCTGCAGTCACGTCCAAGGTGGAAACTGAAAAGTTCTAATCTAAGCTGGACACGTCAGGTCAGGCCAATGGACAACGGACAGCAATGCAGCAAACGACGAAATCAATGCGCAATTTAACCAACGACGACCAAAAAGAGCAGCTTTTGCGACGCCATTTCTTTTTCACTGCTCTTCTCACCCAACCACCCATCCAACCAACAACCCACCCACCCAGTCAGTCAGTCAGTCAGCCGACCATCCATCCTCCAAGCCACCCATGTCAGCCGCATGTCATTTGAGGCAACAAAAAGCCAAAAGACCAAAAAAAATAAAAGGAAAAAACGGAGCCAGGAATTTCAGATTCATGGCATTGGTTTTTCCATACCCTAACCAGGGAAGAGGATCCACCCATTGGCTCACCCACTGGGACATTTGTTATAGGAAAACCGATTTGTTGTTTCCGCGATCTTTCCACCACCTAGACAGTCACTGTCTGCATGGTTCATGGGACGCTGAGGGGGTTTCAGGCCTTCAGGATTCATCAATTTGTTCAGTGGAAGCTCCCGTATCAACACCTCGATTAGACTTGCAGGTCCTCGACCAAATACTGCTGTAGAAAGTAACACAACCGTTCAGTTTAAAACTCTACAGCCTCTTGGCTTTAAATCATGGATTTTCTGAATGAATTCTGGCATGACGACCTCTTTTAGACGACCTTAAGGCATTCAAGAGGCTGTGAACACCAGGAAATCAGTTTTTAATTTGGTTATTTCAGAGAGAAAATTAATTCCAACTACGTTAATCAAGTGGAAGAGCGTTTACGCCTCCTTGGGGAAGTGTATCCACTGGTCGTTGGTGTCTCAGAGGGCAATTCGGTTCTCCTGTTCGTCTTTCTGTTTATTCATTTCCGCTCTACACTTGCATACACACACATATACACAAGCCCATCAGGCACACGTAGCCACCTCATCCAATAGACCAACAAAAAAATAAGAGAAAAAAAAAAGGAAAAAACTGGGAAAAATAAAGGAAAAGGAAAAGCAAAGTCTCGAAAGTGCGACGCGCCATCATTTAACGTCTGCGCTGCGTGGCATCGACGTTGGCGGCTCTGCCAACCCTCTGTCTGTCATTAATTTTACCTGCCTGCCAGCCCAGCCAGCCCAGCCAGCCACCCCCCTCTCACAGCAACCTGAACAAGACCTCATGCCACCCCCCATGGCCCGCCACCGCCACCGCCAACGCTGACGCCCCCGCACACTTTAGCCATCAGAGCAGCCGCCTCATCGTCTCATCAACGGTGTACGCAGCGGGGCCTTCAAGTTAGTCAGTCAGTCAGTCAGTTAGTTGCCTTGTCAGCTCGTCAGTTTGAGTTCCATCCACATCCACATCCACAGCAACCCCAAGCTTTCTGCCACTGTCCGGCTCACCCCCTCTCACTCAACCACCCACCCACTCTCTCTCTCTGTCTCTCTGTATTGCTGTGTTTCTCCCTCAGTCTGCGCTGTGTGTGTATTTCGCTCGTCCCTCTCTGTCGCTCACGCGACAGCGAAAAGCCATCTCCTTCCCTCTTAGCCAGCCAGCCAGCCAGTTGCCTGTTTCTCTCTTTGACAGGTGAATTATTTCCCTCTGTGCGCATTTCTAATTGGATTTTCCCTAGTTCTAAGAAAAAATCTATGAAATTTTTTTTTTGTGCTGGCGACCTTCTCTCCTCTGGCTGGTGGACTGGTGGGCTGGCGGCTCAGCAACCCCGTTGAGCCAACAGCTAAGGGTAAAGCGACCCCACCTCCCAACAGCCAGCAGCACCTGACGTTGTCGCAGCAGCTCCAGCTATCCAGCCATTCAGCCATCCAGCCATCAACTGCCATCAGCCACTACCCTCTATGTGACCTCTGTGCCCGTGGCCAGACCAACCAACTGCAGTAATCCAACCAGCCAGCTCCAGGAGTTTCTTCCCTGCCTGCCTGCCACCTTGCCTCTTGGCCCTCTTGGCCCTCTTACCCCTGCGGCCCATATTTACATCATGAACGATGACGATGACGTCGTCAACGCTCTCGTTTTGCCACTGTCGTTGCTGTAGCTGTAGCTGTAGCTGTTGTTATAGTTATACAGTTGCCTTGGCCGATTCTTTATGCATATACAATACATGCAAGTATATAGCATAGACACACACACACAGCAACCAAGAGAAATATGCTGAGCTCATCTAGGGGCTGCCTGATACCCTTAAGGCAAGCAAATCATATCGCATCCAATGACACAACATACAAATCCTCCAGTTGCTTGTAAGCCAATGGAGCTTAGAACCTAAGATTCCTCTATCACACTGAGTACAGCGATCTGACCAATCACCTCTTCACATAAAGTTCGTCTTCTGGCTCAGCAACTGCATTTGGACGACCTTCACCTTCATTCTTCATTTGTTAGACTGACCAAGGATGTATCTAGATGATCCATATCGAGGAAGACACTGAGCTCGTTCTACAGCATCATCAAGGTGTCTATATAGACCTTCGTGTTCCCTTTTTTTGAATAGTAAATAACGGATGCCTCCTTGGATCACCGTTTCACTCTGCCAACCGGTTGTCCTTCATCCTTCGATTTAAACAGTTGACAAATCACCTAACCAAGTCATTGGACTCCCTTGGCTAGGGTATGGGATCTACCTCTTCTGAAATTCTGATGTTTCAACTGATAAATTCTTTACTGCGTCATTCCAAGAACCCCAGGTATATAGGTGTGTGTGTGTGTGTGTGTGTGAATGTTTGCAGTTGTATGGATGTATCCTCTGCAGAAGGGAGCCAAGCTCAGCCAAAACCCACAAGTTTTTGCTGAATGTTTTATGTGGCAGCAGCAGCAGCAGCAGTAAAAATCAATACGGATGGACAGAGACTACACATACAAAGGTATTTACCTACCTACACACACACACACGTACGTATATACCTGGCTATATACATGGATATAACCAAATGACTAAGGAGCTGGACTTTCTAGCACACAGAAACAGATGGATGCCAAGCTATAAGCGTTCAAGTTTTAGTTAGAGAAACTAAAAATATAATTTAGTCAAGCAGGAGTCACCACCCTCCCTCACCTCTTAATACAGGCAACAAGGAAAACCTGGTTGCCCTGTCATTCACAGCATTTAAGCTCCCTAAAGTTTCTTTTACTTCTAGTTGGGATTACAGCTCATTTCGTAATCGATGGATTGCAACGCTTTGCCTTGTTCGATTTTCTTTCACTGATATTTGAGCTGATAAACTAGTTTTTCTTTCTTTATCTCCATTCCGCATGCCGCCCTTTGGCTGTTACAACATCTACAATATAAATCTACAGATCAATCTAGAAACCTTTAATCTCCTTCTTGTAAGTGGGCAGGTGGGTGAGTAGGTGATTGCGTAGGTGGTTGGGCTGTGTCGCTGTGCATGGGTAAGACAGGGGGGCCTTGCTTAACAGATGTTGCCACCTTATCGCTGGCTGTCGTTGCCGTTTAGGTATTGGAATCAACTGATACCGCCAGCGCTTTTTGAATAGACGTCGTCCACACAGACCCACAGAGTTCCTACATTCGATATACTTGTTTACTTCTACACATGCGAGCGTATTTATTGGCTTTCGATATGTGAGGGGGAGAGGCAGGTGAGACCAAGGAACCAAGGTGACGGTGACTCATTGGCTCTCATCTACCACTTGGAAGAGGCGACTTCTTGGGCATTAAATGAAATTATATGGATGATGGATGATTATATAGGCAACCAGCTTAGTCATCCGGTGTTTATAATTGGAAACTGACTTTTATCTATGGAATTTAGTCAAATGTGAACTGCTTTGCACTGCTTCCCTTAAAGAGATCTGCCAACCAGGTTGTCTCTCCCATAAATTCATTGAAAACTTTCTTAGAGGATAGAAGTGTCAACTGAGATGAGTTCCGTATCCCCTTGGATCCACCCTTGGACGACATCTTTAGAGAAATTAAACTGCTTGCTGCAGTGAGGAGCCGTTAGCGAGCGAGCGGAGGGAAAGGGGACTTGGACTTCCAATTTCGCCATGCGGGACGGCTAAGCTCATCCGACTGATTGACTGTGATGAGCTGTGATAGCGGCGCCCGCCGCTTGGCATTTCTAGCTAATTGCATTTCGACGCCGATTGTAAAATATTTAAGCAGAGATTCAGGCGAAGCACGCAACAAGCAACTGCACCAGTCCCAGAGGCAGCAGAGGCAGACGGAGAAGGGGAAGAAGTCAAAAGTATCTGCAATTGCAATGGCAAATGCAATTGCGAAGGCAATTGGCTGGCAATCGCTTGAGTTAGTTAGTGTATTGAGTGCGCAGATTATGGCCCGCCATAAGGAAGCAACTTGTGCTTGAGTTTATGTAAACAAATCGCAAATCAAATGCTAGAGGTCGGTGGCAGGTGCGCGGAGGCAACTACAGTCGCAAGGGGGGGTTATCGGCAAATCGAGCAGCGGGCAATTGGCAATTGGGAAGGTTGTGCACTTGCCGGGTAACTGGGTATCGGTGTCTCCTCTGTCATTTGCGGTTTCTTAACAACAAGTTGCAACATCTGCTTAAAGCTCTGAGAACGACAACAGCGTGTCCAGCAGGCACTGAGGCTGTGTGGTGTGGTGTGGACTGTTTGCTCTTGCTAATAAGACAGCATCATATCATAAATGCTTGCCACTGGCCGACCGCAAGGATCAGATCCTGATGCCTGAAACCTGGCCAGGCATATGGCAACGGATTGTTAAATAGACTTAAAGACCATAAACACAGTTCAACGAACATTAAATGCTCTAAGCGAGCAACAGAAGCAGATCAGCTACCTCTAATTGTCAGGAGCTCGAGTGATCAAGTAACGTATTGAGATTCATTGACTGATTGAATAGATTGTTGCAGTGGCCCTGCTGGGCTGTTAAACACCAACCAGATGGCGCAGCTTGCAACTGCTGGGAGAAGCTGTGTGACCTTCCAGCTAATTTATTTCCCTTACCAAAGGCTGTACGACATCCTCACCTACATAGCTGCTCTGTTAGTCCATAAACTCTTTGGTCAGTTCAGGGTAACAAATGAAGAGAAGAAAAAAACCTTCCAACCGCCCCTAAGGACTGTCAACTGTGTGTGCTTTTCGCATTGCGGTTAGCAGTTGTGATTAACGGTCTCGTGTTTATTTTAGGTTTTATGATTGTTTCAACATTTTGGTCAGACTAAACCTAAATTATTTAATTTTAATTGTACAGATAAAGGCATAATATTTGCGGTCATCTCTGCTTGGTTCTCATGGGAACTACGAACGCTTTGTCTTCTCTCTCCCTCTCGCCCTGATCACGATGACGATCACGCTGTTTTGCATAAAAATCAAAGAGATATTCAAATTGTTGTTGGCCTTTCCGGGAATTATGTTGCATCGAAGGTGTATTTTTCTTGGATTTTTTGTTGCTTTTTTGTTGGTGGTTTTTTAATTTTCTTAAAACACATGGAAGAACAAAAGGAAGAAAATAAATGCAGCGACAAATCGTATGAAACTTGGCGATTAAAAATGCAAACGAATGAAAATCATATGCAAGCGCAGCCCGTTAATGACAGCGATCATTGATCTATATAAGAAATGCGAAACATCAGCGAAATCAAAATACGAATCGCAAATTTCGATGTGAAATAAGACGCAGTTTAGCGAAACAAAGCGCAGCACTTGCAGCTCCAGGTATGATGATCGGATCGTATGGAGAGCCACCTGTGTCTGTGTAGCGAATGGAGCTGAGGGGGGAGGCAGATCAAAGATGATCAGAGTAATACGAACCAGAGATCTAGTCAAAAAAAAAAGCGAAAAATAAAAAAAAATATTTGAAGAGTCATTAACCCGAGTCCGCGAGCAAATAAACAAAATATCATCATCGACAGCCAGTCAACCAACCCACCCAGTGGCTCATTGGGTAACTCGGCAGGCAGCACGTGTTTCATAAATGGAGCACCGTGCACACCACCTCATAGTATCTCATTGCTTGGCTCCAGCTTGATTGTCTCATTGACTGATCAACGTCTTTCGTTGAATGAGTCACATCCATGATCACTGATCACTGAGTTGCTTCATGGCATTTTAATAATTTTTCGTCACTTTATCACCTAGAGAATTTAAAGTTTTCAATCTTAATTTTTGTAAATTTCAAGAATCGTTTATTCAGGATTTTTTCTTGACTTTTCCTATGGATTTATTTGATCTCTTTGATGAGTTTCTTTGTCTAAATGGACTAATCGATGCTTCGTTGCCACCCTGATGGATCATATTTCCTAGCTGCTAAATGAATTTTTCTCCAAACATTTATATTAAAGAGGTCACAGCCCATCCACCAACTTCCTTTTTCTTCAGATTAGAAACCTTTGAGCTTATATACCCTTGTGGTCACAGGTCGACTCCCCTTTGCTTTAGCAACTCTCTGATCTGATCTACTTCCGTTTGGTCACATCGTAATCACCCGATGCTTAGGCCAATCCAACCACATTGATCAGACCTGGAGGTGCATAAGGTGGGTAGGCAAAGAGCGAAACGACCTGCCCATATCACTTGAGTTTCTTTTGGTCTTTTTTTTGTTATTTTCTTGGCTCTTTTGGCCTGAATTTTATCTTGGCAATGCAGTTTTTTCCACGGCCAGAGATATATTACGGATTTCGATGGCAGAAATCACATGAGACGGGTCTCATATTACCGCACAGACAGCCTGGGGCTCTGGGCGACCAGTTGAATGTGCTGTTTTCTCAAAAGCGAGAAAATTAATTCAACGAAATTTGCTGAGTCCAAGCAAATCGAGAAAGCGGCTTCATATAATTCTATTTGAGTATTTTTATTACTTTTTTTATTATTTAATTAAAATTAATTCACTGATTGCTTGATTCCTCTCCAAGCGTTAGAGGGATTTTTCTATTGTTTAACCGAGAAACTGTTGCTTATCAATGGCGATTTCAACACTTTGCCTCCCTGCCAGGTTAGTCATATTGAACTTTGATCGAATGCGAGTTTTTTGTTTTTTATCACCACACGAGGCGAGTCGAAGTCAAAGCGAAATGATAAAATGAAAAACGTTGCCTTCGACCTGCTTTAGAGGGGGGAAAGCATGGGAACTAAGATTGCTGGTGCGAACGGATTATTCATACGACTTTACCCATCCTATGGCGTTGAGGCGCCACTCCAAAGAGACCTGAATGGCAGCGATTGTTTGTAGCTTGGCTAACAGTTTTCTTATTTATTTTATCAAAGACGACGCCAGATTTTCCCCACATGATAAAAAGGGGGGAACGAGTCGGCGGGGATTTTGTTGAAAACAAATATTTTAAAAAATATGTCAAAGCATAAACATGCAAATATTGTTTTAGGTAAATAACATTCGTATAATTCTCGTCTTTTAGCTTATATACCCTGGCAGACAGTCCTAAGATGCTGTTCCAGGAAACCTTTCCTTTGGCAGTTACCAGTGGCAGAGAAGAAGCCAAGAGGCCTCTAAATAAGGAGAAAAAATCACTCAGTCCAAGGCTTTTCTAACTGCTATCCAATGACCCAATATGCCCAGTCAGCTAAACACGATTTCCTTATCACCCAACTACAAATCTAAAGATTTTTTTTATGGATCTTTGCGATGCTCTAACGTTGCCTTTCAAGTGCTGAAATAATCGCCATTGGTCGGCCCTCCACTGCTCATTTCCTCACTTAACAGTCGAGCAAGGTTGGCCTGTCAGAAACGTCAACGAATTTCCGATAACAAATTTTTTGTGGCGACTGTGTGTTGGTCAGTTGCTCTGAGCTTACTTATCTCCCTTGTCGTTGGTCACCCGATGATTTTTCTCATTTATTGTTTCTTTTTTTTTCTTAATAAATGAAATAACTGAAATAACGTAGTTGGCAGCAATATCAATTGGAATGGCAGACGTTAGAGCCGCCTATTCTACGTCCCATGACTTTGATAAGGAAATTTCTTACGCATTTCGCCCAACAGCTGCCATGGATAGAGGGAGAGCAGTACAAAGGTCTCTTTGTGAATTAATTTATTAAAGAAATTTCAAGAAATAAATTTGCTAGATCGATTAGTTTATCGATAAATGGCCAGGAGATCAACACAAGGCAGATGCCAGCTTTACTTGCTAGAGAAAAATGGTAATTTAATGACCTGCTAAGCCTATTTCCTGCCGCCAGGCACTTGGACCTTAATGCTCTATGCCTCGTGCAGTAATTGGTTCACCGAACCGCCTAAAAAGACTTTGCCAAGAGCTGTAATCTCTCTCGTAAAGCCGAAACCACCGAAACGACTTTTAGATAAAAAAAATCCCCCCATTGGAAATGTGTGTGTTGTTAACCGAATTTCCCAGTTAATACGCATAGTTTTGTGCGATATTTGTTTATAACTTTCATGACTTGTCATCATCTTAATAAGTTTGGCTCACTGTGTCGTCTGGCTGACGACGACGACGACGTCGTCATCAGTATTTGCCATTGGGTTGGCGTACAACTTCTAAGGCCCAAAAGCCGACGAGGAAGGTTAATGTTTATGGCAACTGTCGAAGCTAAACAGCAACAGCAACAACACCAGCAACAACAACAACAACAGCAATGAGAACGTCTATAACAAACAGCCAGCAAGCAAGACAGCAACCAGAGAAATATGGAGCAAATCGCATTACAAATTATCGCTGCAAGCGACAGACTCGACTCAACTCAACTCAACTTAGCGCAGCGCGTTGTTGTCGTCGTTTAGGGCGACTCGTAAGGCTCGTAAGTTATTTGCAAACACACAGACAAAAACCCCAAAGTCCCCTTGAAAAACGACACACAAAAAAAGTATCTAAAAGTGATTGAGTGAGGGGGGAAGACGGCGGCTCATAGATACTTAAGCCTACGCGCCTTTAGACACGATTTTTGCCATGATTTTTCCATGCACATTGCTCGATACCCATTGATACCTTCTGTCCGGACGCCGTCTTCACTCTGTCAGCGTCTCTCTCTCTCTCCCTCTCTCTCTCTCTCTCTCACACTGATAAGATATTTTGAATGATGATGTGCTGCCCTCACTCTACCCAGCCCAACTCAACTCGGTTGAACTGTTTCTTCTCCTTTGCAGCTGGCAACCCACACGCCCCTAAGTATAGAGGGGATTTGTCTAGGCATTAGATAATATCTTCCTGCCCTCCCTTTGCCCCCTTGGGGGGGGACGCAATGCGTAATGTTTTTGGTAGCTTTGACAACGATATGGTTGCGTCTTTAAAAAGAAAGACACAGACAGCAACCAGCTCCTCAATGTTGTTGGCCTAACTGGTTATCGTTGTTATCGAAAGAATGAGAAAAAAAAAACTTTAATTAACTTAAATATTTGCCCAGAAGATTTCCTGTCTGTTTCTTGTCTGCAAGTCGTCCAAAAAATGTTGTTGGACTTGTCCTGATTGTCTGAACGAACTAAATTCAACTGAAATCCCATCGAGCTCAGCTCTCTAGAGTTTTTTATTACAAATAAAAATAAATAAATTAAATTCCAGTCAGGCATATGCCATCACCCACCTGAGATATCTTTAAACCATTTAAAAATAGAAGAAAAAAATATTTATAAAACTCTGAAATGTTTTTTAACTGATTTAGTCTCATCGCTGATGATGCTGAAGCCTTGTCAAGGCGAAAGGGTAAGTCAAGTTGCCAATGTCAGAGTCATTTGCGGTTTTTCCAATTTTCCATTTCGTTGTTTTTTTTTTTTTGAAAATCTCCACAAGACGAATTTTATCTGACTTTTAAGCTGATAACCGCCTGCTTTGGCCACCTCTGGTTGCCTCTATGCGGTTCTATGCAGCCAATGTGGAGTTTTACGATATCGATTAAATACCCAAGAGTATTTGTCTCATCCTCCCCCCAAGCCAACAGCAAAGCAGGTTGAAGAACCGAATCGCCCGCAGCTTTTATCTGGTAACTGGGCAAAGCCAGAGCCCAGAGCGGCCTGATGGATGACACACCACGATCTGTGTGGCTTTGGCCAACACCCACAAAAGTTGTGAAAACTTGTCGCCGAAAGAGTTACGAATACAAATAACAAAAATAGAAAAAACAAAAAAAAAAACACGACGATATGATGCATCCACTTCCACATCCGTATCCATGGCATCCGCTGTTATCAGTCTACGGCGGTTGCTTTGATGAGAAACCGCACAAAGCTGGCGAAATTAGCTTCCCAGGTGGTTTCCCCCCCGTCCGACTGGACCATGAATAATTTCAGTTGAAAATCAATTGATTTTCCTTGTGGTTCTCGGTCTGTTCAGTTGGGTCCAGTCCAGGGGGAAATGTCAACATGAAAGTGATGTTGTGTGCACTTGTGGTTGCATCCATGGATGGTTGGATAGTCGGATGCATCGACAAACATCAGGATCTACAAATGCACACTGTTTACCCTGCTTATTAGTAAATAAAACGTTATCAGTCCGCAGACTTAACCAGTATAAAAATATTTTCTCGTTTTCTTTCTTTCTTTCTTTTTTATTTTTGTTGTTTGAAAAACATTGTCGTTGGCTGCGATGTGCGAGGCAGGAGACAGAGAGAGAGAGAGTGGGAGAGTGGAAGAGAGATGCAATAATCGATAATATGAAGGGGAACGAAGGCGAACGAAAACAAAGGCAACGAGAAACTCAACGCGTCTAAAGAAAAACAATATCCGAAAGATACAGATACAGATACAGATGCAGATACCAGATACCAGATACAGATACTGGCAACAGCAACATGTGAACGCTAAACACGATTATTTGCTTAAGTGTATCTCAATGCGGCTGAAATTGAAAACTTCAGCCAGTCAGCCAGCCAGCCAGCCAGCCAGTCAGCCAGTCTGTCACTTAGTCTGTCATCCATATGGCTACGTATAGATGGAGCCGATGCCTTGGCATGCGGCCTGGTGAGGGGGAGCCAGGTAGGTGGCAAGGGCTACAAATGGCTACAAATACCGATCAGTTGACAATCAACGTTCAAACAATAACGGCAAACAATAATCTGGGACTTTGCCAAAGCTTGAATACCATTCACCTGGCAATGCGACAGACTTCTCCATTGTGTATCGATGTGGACTGGAAGATGTCTGTGGGGTGACACTCGACTGAAGACAGAGAAGAGTTAACAATAGAGAAACAACAAGCGCTGCTAGCAATTGAAAGCTATAACCTCACCAGACACACGATTAAGAGTCAAGGAAAGCACAGAGCCTGAAAAAGAGAGAAACACCAAGCGCAGCTAGCAGTTAAATACCTTAGTGGCCTAGCGAGACCTCTATGCTGAGAAATCACCTTAAAGACTTAAGTCAATGACAAACACAATGTACCAATTGACAAATGGTGAGAAAAAAAAAAGAAAGAAATAAACTTTGCCGTTTATACTTTTCCCAGATAAAAGATACAAATAGCGCAAGGCAGATACAGCTACAGATACAGATACAGCTACAGACATTGGCATGTTTGGTTTGCACTACTCGGTATTTATTGCGTAATATTCAAAGAGATGGAGCCCTGAGCAGAATCAGCCTCGAAGCTTTAGCTATAGAAATAACTTAATAGAAATCCCATCAGGGAATTGATCACCAGATTAGAGCGGTATCAGTGAGGACCAAGGGCAATAGCAGAAGCCTTGGTAGTCGTCCAAAAGAGGGTGTTAGGCTCACCACCTTATGACCACCCCAACGTAGTTATCTCACACAGCTGCCCGCCAGCCTGAGTAGCTTTGGCAACCACCTGAGTCTGAAGAATTTTCCCGGAGGAAGATAGCGGTTAGAGGATCTGTTAACAAAGGGATTGCAGATCAGCTTGCCAGTGGTAACTGTAAATGTTTACTGAATGCTCATTGAAATTAATTACACAGACAACCAACTGTCATGTCAATGCTATGGACAGATCAACGATCAACAAGCGGACTTGGTTGATACCTTAGAGCAGCTAGATAAAGCTCTTCACGATCATCAAGTCATCTAAGCAATATCGAATAGGAAAGATCAGAGAGATCATAGAAGGGAAAGTCCAATCCTAGCTGCAAGGGTATTGCGATTAGGCAAAGAGATCAGCGAAAGGGAAGAGAAACGGGGGGAAAAGATAAAAGTCTAATGCTAACTAAACAGTTTAAACAGTTAGCAGATCACGTAGCGCTTGTTTTTGGGAACGGAAACTGATGATCATGATGATCAGACTCACGCTCACCACATTCATCACAATAATAGCAAAGGCAACAGCCATTCAACCATCCAACCAACCAACCATCAGAGCCATCAGTGATCAGTTGGCTACAATCATTACGAGCATCTGTGTTGTCGCATTTACAATTTGCAATTACACTTGAGTAAATATCAACACAACAGCCAGACAGTCAGCCAGCCAGCCACTCAGTCAGCTAGATGATCATTATGATGATGTTGATGATCAGCGTCTCCAGATCGAGTCACACACAGTCAGCCAAAAACCTAATGAGCAATGCTATGTATATAGAAAGAAATATATTTACTTTTGTCTTTGAACACGAGCTGTCTCTGTCTGAAAGCAGCCTCAGACTGAGACTGAGACTGAGACTCAGACTCAGACTCCGATGCCGACGCCGTTGCTGTTGCCGTCTCTGGCGCTGTCTCCGCATCTGAATCTGATATTCTGATATTCCAGTTAAGCAGCTGGCGTATGATATCTGGCAATTGACTCCGTCGCCACCTCAAGGTCTATGGTTTATGGTTGATAACCAGAGATGTTGGGAAAAACCCATTCCAGTCCAGATCCAGATCCAGTCAAACGTGCCACAGATTGATAACAGTTAATACAGGTTGAACCCTGTCTATCGATCTCTATCGACACCTTCAAAGCTTCGGCAATTTGTCTATTTACCATGACTTTCCACCAACCACACACCTCTATTTGGCCATATGACTAAGTACTAAATAGATCAAGTAAGCAAACCATTTTAAAGGTCTTCAAGGTCCACAAGGCGTCAAAGGGGTGGGGAGAACAGAACACACAAATACCTAAGATCAAAGATAATGAGGAAAACAACAATCGAGTTAGCAGAACCTGGTAGTAAATGTGTACAACAATCATTTCTGGCGAAACTCTGCAGCTCCCTATCAGCACCAGCACCACTACCTCCACCTGCCTCCACCCACCATATAGCTGTCGCCAAACTACTACTACTGCTGCTGCTTATCGCTGTCGAGTTCAATATAATATAAACGAAGCTTCGTTCATTGCTGCTTGCTAGCGGATGATGATGATGATGACGCTGCCACAAGACTCCAGTGGGCTATGTGCACCACCAACACCATCTGATTCATGACCCTCTGACCATACGAATAGCAATCACCAATGTCGTCGTTTGGCAGCAAGAACCGAACCATTTTGAAACCCACTGACCATGATGATGATGCATAATAACCAACCGATCGTCGTCGAACCGAACATGATTCGACTGATTGACGGATGACGGATGATGTAGCGCCGCAGGGCTAGGAGAGCACGCTTGATGAAATTACCGCCATGGCCACGAGGTCTCTCGCATTGGAAAACCCCCAAAAATAAGCTCAGATATAATGCACAGATATAGATACAGATATGGGCAAGTCACACACCAACCAACCAACCAACCAAAATTTCAACAATGACAAACGCATACGTATAGCCCCCCTGATAGTGTATACACTGGGAAAAAAAATGACTTTTTCCTTTGATAACCTGGCAAACACTTTTCAAAGCCGTTTCTCAAGGTGTATGTTGGTGCTATCGAGCTATCAGTTGGCATTCAGCCTAGTGGCCTTCTTAGTGGCTGCTCAGACAAGCGTCTTAGTCTGGAATGCGTTGCCAAGAGCCATAAACTCATCCACTCAACCACTCAACCACTCACTCATCCAAACCACTTCCGATCGATCTATTTTACCTGCAAAACGCTGTCCGAGTGCTAATTGCTCGAGGACAATAGACTGGACACTGTCCAGACTTCGACTGACAGACCCGGCCATGTCTGTCGTCGTTTATCCTACCAGAGTCAATTGATTTCCTAATGAGCTACCTTAGGGACATAAATTTCGTTTGTCAATGTAAGGAAATGTGGGAGAATCCTCTTAGGATCGTCTCCAAACCACTCACTTTCATTAGCCAGAGTACAATGACCTTTTCAGAGGCTTTACAATGGGTTGTGGAAGAGTTGCCAGTCAGTCAGTTGATTTGAACACTTGACAACCGCTTTTGGACGACCTGTGGACATATATCAACTATAGTTGAGGTCTGAACGTATATGTGGTCCTAGGAGGTGTCATTCTAATAACCAAACAACCTGTTTTGGACGACCTTAACGAATATACAGGCTTAAACCAGGCTGCACTCTGGCTTTACTGAGATCTAGGGAAGCCTCATGTCCCAGGTGGGTCTTAGTGGCTTAAAACAACCCCTTTTGGACGACTGGAATATTGTTTAAGGTGGATGCCTTCTGACTCTACCAAGGTCCCGGCAATCCTCTTGCCCCAGGTGGGTCATTTGGCTTAAAACAACCCCTTTTGGACGACCTTTTCACTAGGCAT
Source organism: Collessia kirishimana (assembly GCA_035078785.1). NCBI lineage: Eukaryota > Metazoa > Arthropoda > Insecta > Diptera > Drosophilidae > Collessia > Collessia kirishimana. Next base: position 16,320 of record JAWNPV010000134.1, read on the forward strand.
TTGCCCTAAAAAAAATAGTGAAAAGATTGCCAAGAAGTTTGCTGTGAGTCGAAGGTGGGGAAACCAAAAAATTTAAATGCCAAATGGAAGCTAAAACTGTTCTATTCATAGGGCAGGTGGGGATATCCTTGAAGCCCAGTTCTATGATGCATTTAAGGACTCTAATTAACTGTTTATCTGACCTTCTTCATGGAACCTATTTATGCTCAGGGCCAGGCCCCATGAAACCTTAACTATTCATGGTGAAAACAAACACAATCGCAGGCGTAGAGGGGGCGCGACTTTTCCCTCTACCCGTTGCTGTTGCTGTTGTTGTTGTTGTTCCACTTGTTGAACGCATTTTGTTTTTGTTTTCGCGATAGTAAACACTGCTTGGCTTTATTTGCTTATCGTTGTCGGTTTTTCCCCCTTAGCCCTCAGCCCCCAGCCGCAGGTCGAAAACAAAAAAAAATAAAAAAAAAAAAACTGTAAACTGAATCACACACACTACAACGACCAACGACATTTGTTTGGACCTCACAATTTATTATTGTTAAACATGCCGTTTAGCTGGCCAATTCGTTGGCCCAGCCAGAAGGAGGCGCGGGGGGGCGCGGAGGCCTCGCGAGGGTTGCCAGGTTAACATAACAAAATAAAATTAGAAAACAGAAAGAAATGCGCGCGACTTTCAATTGTTTTACGATACAACAAACAGCCACAGCAATATAAAATTCATTTTTTTTTTTTATCAGCTCTGGATGAACAAACTCATAGGTGGCAAGTAGTCACCGCTCACCTTGACATGTCAACAGGCAGGTGCAGGTGCAGGCGAGCAGCCAAGGCGCCCATTAAATCAATTAACATAGCAAGTGCAGAGCAAGTGCAAAGCGACGACCACAAATTATAATAATTATTTTGGTTTAATATTCAAAATTTTATGCATTTGCCAGCCTAAACACACACGTCTCCGTCTCAAGGCACAGCTATGTCCATAGGAAAATAGGTGCAACAGCAGAGTCGCAGCCGCGATACCCTTAAATTCATATCAAATGACATGTTGTAGGCTGAGATTCGACGATATAAATGTGTTTCGATAGTTTTTCATCAGTTTATCCATGGGAAATCACAAGTCAAGAAAGAAATCTCACTGCTTAACCACTAGGGCTGCGTAAAATCTGTTTTTTCTACTCTAAATATATTTAAAAAAAATTTAAGTAACAAAATAAATAATTAAGAGCAAAAATTCTGTGGTAAAAACATTAAAATTAAATTCAAAAAACTGATTTAATATTTAAATAAATCCAAGTAACAAATAAAATAATTCAGAGCAGAATTTCTATAGTAAAAACATTTAAATTACTGGAATTAATTTAAAAACTTAATAAATAAAATAATTACTTGAAAGATTTCAACAATTTGCCATTCAGCTACGTCCCCTGCAGGCTGTAAGCCTTGAACTTTGTCCAAAAAAGGTCGTCATGTCATAATACCAAGCCAGGCCAGATAGAATATCAATCTACTCAGAAGCTGAGTCCATTGGAGACTTCATTTGTTGATCCAAGTCTGAAGCAAGGCAGTGTGAAGCGCAGTCCTTGGGACAAACGCCATGACCAAGCTGAAATGCCCTGCAATGGGAAGGTTCAAATAAAAAGTTTAATGAAAAACGAAAGTGCGATTCATGGCATGACAAGTGGATGGCACGGTTAGCGGTACAAAGCGCCAGAGAAGCGGCAGTCAAAGCCAAGCCGAGCTCCAAGCCAAGCGTGGGAGCAGACACACACACACACACACCCACGCACACAGAGACACGTAGAAACACACAGTTGTAAGTAGCTTCAGACATTTGTTTTATGCAAAGTTAAATGCTGACTAAATGATTGCAATTAAATGTTAATGTCGCCACTGTTTTTATTTCTGTTGTTGTTGTTGCTGCTGCTGCTGCGTTAATTATGTATAAAATTGTTGTTGTTGCTGTTGCTGTGTTATCACTTTCGGTCTTCAATTGAAAAGCGAAACTGAAACGATTTCTCAGCAGCTGTTTGCATATGCAAAAGAAAAAAAAATACAAAAAAAAATGAAAAATAAAAAGAAAGAAAAATAAATGCAATGTTGTTGCTGTTGCTGCTGTTGTTGTTGCCGCCGACTTTAATGTTTATTTAACACGCATTGCCAAAGCTGTTACTGTTACCGTTATGGCTGCTCCTACTCGCTATTGTTGTTGTTAAGCGGCGGCTCTGACTGCCACCCACGCGCACGCGCTACTCAACCAAGTCAAACGAAATCACAGTGGTGCGTAGATCATAGAAAAAATGCATTCAAATTCTGCATTCTGACTGCAGTTGTATTAAATCAAATCAAAAAATTTATTTTTTACCAACTAATTGCAACTCCGCAAGAAGAAACCGTATTTTTCATACTAAAAATCTCATTGTGGACAAACAAATTCTATAAAAATTTAAATTAAATTTTTTAAATAACAAGGCTAGAAGCTCATAGTATTCTAAATAATTTTTTCTCTTTCTTGTATCAACTATTTTTATGGGAGTTTTTAGTCAAAACAAAAATCAAAGATAAAATTCAACAAAAGTTGGCAAAACTTGAATTTATATTTAATAAGTTGTAGACCAAAGAACCCCGATTAAAATGAATAGAAATAATAAAATATAAAATATAAAAAATTCAAATTTTTTTTTCAATTAAAAAGAATTTTAAGAACTGAAAATAAATAAAAAAATAAATAAATAAAAATAAATTAAATAATAAGTTGTAGGGTAAAGAACACAGAATCTCATTAAAATAAAAAAAATAATTAAATAAATAAATTATAAAAACAGTTTCAATTTAATTAATTTCAATAATTTCAATTATAAAAAATTAAAAAAAATATTAAAAAAAATATTATTTGCTTAAGTTATAATGAATTGAATGAGCTACAATTAAATAAAAAACAAAAAAACGAGGATAAATAATTAAATAATGATAATTTAATAAACAGAATATATAACTGCAGTACAAAATAGTCAATAAGATATTTAAATTCATTTAGACCATAAAAAAGAATTTAAAGACTGCAAATCAAAAAACTTCAATTAAATAAAAAACAAAAAACTTTAATTAATTAATTTTAAAATAAATAAAAAAAAAAAATATAAAATTAATAATTAAAACTGTTAAGAGGAGCTTAACAAACTGCCACTGCGAAATGGAAATATTTTACAAATATTTTATTGACCGCCTGCTGTCTACTGTGCCTTGTTGGCTCAATGGGCTGAGCCCACTGTGCGAAATATTTCAAGTTCATTATAAATAAAACGTAAATATTATTAAATTTGAACAAACAGCACGTTGTATGATTTTGTTTGTTGTTGTAGTTGCTGTTGTTGTTGCTGCTGCTGCACGTGTCTGTGTGTGCGTAGGAGCGCGCGTGTCTACATGCGTGTGACAGTGTGTGTGTGAGTGTGAGTACGGTGGGTGTGAATGCAAGTGGATGGAGAGTGTATTGAACTCTTGCTGCACATTTTTTTGTTTAATTTTTTTTTTTTTTATATTTTGCACAATTTTTTTCGCTTATTTTTTATTTATTTATTTTTATATGCTTTCTGCCTTTGTTGCTATGCATGTGTATTGCAAATTGTATTTTTGCATTTTTATTGTGTTTTTCTGGTGACAAATGCAGTTGTGTGTGTGTGTGTTATCGGTCAGCTTGGCTCTGATCGATTAATGCAATCGCTGTCATGGAGGCTGCCGCTGATGCGCCACCTATGTGAGGGGGGCGGCCCGATAAGCTGTGAGGAGGCAGCCATTTGCATGTTTTGCTGCTGCTGCTGCTTCTTCTTCTTCTTCTCCTTTGTAGATGATGTTGTCGAGGCAATTAACTGATGAAACACACACACACACAGAGACACACAGAGACAGGGAGACATGTACATAAGACACGTTTGTGTGTATCCATTTGTTGAAAAGCAAACCAACAAATGTAGGCAGCACGTAGCCAATGGCAACGGGATTTAATCAAATCCAAAATGCATCCAAGCACACACACACGCACTCACACACCACACACACATCAATACATTAGGTAAAAGCATAGAGGAAGGCACAATACTGGCTGTTGGATGTTCTAAGGTTTTGTGCCTGCGTTGCTGCGGGTGGCGGTGGTGGTGGTGGTGATGGTGGTTGGTACGGGGGCTGCTGCTGCTGCTGCTTCTGCTGTTGCTGTTGCTGCCCATAGCTTGATCTCGCTCTAGCACACACCCACACGCAGGCAGGCAGGCTGGCTGGCTGGCAGGCAGGCAAACGACATGCGTATATGTAGCGGGCAGAGAGCAGAGCAGAGCAGAGCGCGGGTCTTGGTCAGGGCGCACAGGGTAACTCAAGCGAGTAATCCTATTTGCGCCCCAAAAATAACAACGAAACATGCAGAGCAAAATTAAACAAAGAAGCAGCCCAGGTAACAACAAGAACAAGAAAAAAATGTTGCTGCTGCTGGTGCTGCTGGTGCTGCTGCTGCTGCTGCTTCCTTTGCGCCTGCGCTTAAAGATCTACAAACGTCAAAGGCGACGCAACTTCTCTGCACTTTTATCTAACCAATACCAATGCCCAGATACACAGGCCAGCAGCCAACGCACACACACGCACACATTTACCAGCCGCCACCAAGAGAAGCGGCAAAGACAGCAGCAGCAGCAGCAGCAACGGCGGCCGTTATACGATTCGCCATTGCGCTCACTCACTCAGCAGAGACACACGCAGACACAACTCAGCTCAGATAACTGTGAGCAGCAGCAGCAGCACCAGCACCAGCAGCAGCTCTTACTCTCTCTCTCGCTTGCTCTCTCACTCTTGCTGTGTGTGTCTCTCACCCTGTGTTCGCTTCTACTGCTGTTGCTGTTGCTGCTGTTGCTGCTGCCTTCGGATGTCGCAGTCGCTGCTCTGCTCTGCTCTGCTCTGCTCTGCTCTGCCTTGCTCTGCCCAGGCGTTGTGTTGTGCTTTTATAAATACAACTTCGTAGATGCCTCTCGACTCAGCCGCGGTTCATAACTCGTGGAAAGCTTCTTCTTAAAAATAAAATATAAAAAATTCATTCAAACATTAAGAAGTTTTACCAAAAAATTCCCCACAAACACTGGCAGTGTGAAGTGTTGAAAAATATATAAAAAAATCAATTTTTTTTTTTTTTTGTATTTTACCATTGAACGCAACAAACGCAACCTTCTTGGATTACGCAAACACACAGTGCCGAGCAGCTCAAAGGAGTGCGAAAATTCATCTCGTAAGAATCAGCAATGAAAACACAGAAATTTTTTTTTCAAGTGACAAATCGCTTCGCCCTTGTTCTCTATTCCAATGTGTCGCAGGAAGTTGCCGGAAGTGAAAGAGTTTCGTGTTCAAAAATCAAAGTTGGAAGTTCGAAGAAACCGCAAAGTGAAATGAATACTTTAAGCAGTGAACTAACCGTCATCACCGTCATCATCATCATCAGCAGCAGCAAATTGGCCGTTAAAATATTTTTTGAAAACTAAAAACTGTAAACTGATGATCGTGATTTGTTAAATGACAAGATCGATAGACCGATAAGTGGCCCAGGATCGATAAGCGACGTTCGTTTCAAATCTGCCAACTAATTGTGAAGTTTTTCATTGATTTTTTCTTTTCTTTTGTTATTGTGAATCATGGAGATAATGAGACAACAGTTTCAATAAAAAAAAAAAAAAACACAAAAAAAACCCAAATATTGATGGATTGTTAAAGCGCCTACCTATCAGTGAAGAAAGTAAATTTTTTTTTTTTGCGAATCTGCGGCTTTGCGAAACACTTGTTCACGCTCGGTAATTTCCAGAACACAGAACACGGCAACAGGATGACTTTTCAAAAGCAAATGGAATAGAAAACAAGGGCGGCCCAATACCACCGACCTAATCAATCGATCAACATTGATAAATAATAGTTTGCAGTCTTGTGTCCCATCTAGACAGCAGCGGACATGGCCTAAGGGTGGAAGATATTCAGCTAAATGGTTTTTAGTTAGCCAGATCGAAGTCGAAGACATTTAACTCTTGTGTGAAAAGTCTCGGGTTCGAATTACACGGTAAGTCGATCGACATCAACATGATTATTTATAGAAATATTTATTCCCTGTAGTTAAGGGTGTTAAGGGTTAAGGCAAGAATGCGTTAAGCGCAACGCCAACTAGTCATGCCTAGCAGAGCACATGGTTGATACGTTATTCTTACCTCCCAGATTGACAGACAATTAGATCCAGGAATTCAAGAAACAGAGCCTTTCCGATTAGTTTCTTCTTAAAAGCCAAGAAAGCTGCTTCTGAAAAGCATTTTCCAGCTAATTACCCAGGGAAAACAAACAGTTGTCTGCACATTAGATTTAATTTCTATTGAAATCAAAGATTTTATAAACGAGATTCATTGGATATATGGAAAGGCAAACCTAATACCATTGGCCAGCACCTGGAGTTGTTCTTAGGAACTGGAACAGCTCTGCTCTAGAGATTACACTTGTGCAACGTCATTCAACTCTGAGTGATTTATAGATCGTATTCCGTAGCCTGGTTATCGATAGGAATATATTGATAGGATTGATAGTCACTTGATACACCAGATGGCTTACGCAGAGAGCAAACGCCTTACTAAGAATACAAATTGAATTCTAACTAAGCTGACAACGGGTGGACGAAACTACAGACTTCAATGGGTAACAAATGCTTTTGCCTGTGTAACTGGTAAGGCGTTTCAAACTGCTTTCGCTGTAAGACAGCTGCACTTGGAACTAATTAATGGTAAACTTATCTTGGGTGAATACTGTGGTGCCTGTTGGGTGATTAGCTTGCCTGGTTAGGATGGTGATCAGTGATCAGTGATCAGTCATAAATGCAGCACAGAAACAGAGCTGATCGATGAGGTCACTAGAAATATCTGTGCCTTTGTGCAAGAGTTGCTAGCAGCGCTGGGTTTTTCTTGCACTAAGCAAGTGTAATCTTCCCGTTTACTTGGTTTATTGCCTGGTTATCTGTCCCTGGACAAGCTGGAATAGAAATCAATCTATTTCGTTACCATTTGCAATCCAAAACCCTCGAGCTTCGCTGTCCCAAACCGCTGCTAGATGGCAACCTCTAAACCTTATCGTTACCACAATATTAATTATATTATTATTGTAAAACTCAGCTAGATCCATAGTTAAGCCCCACAGGCGCCAGGCAAAAACAAAAAAATACAAGAAAAAAACATGCGTAATTTGAAAATTACAAAAAAAATGAAAGAAAACAACTCGGACAACAACAATTGTTGGCAACGATAACGATATGTGCGGTTGGCTAGATTGGTATGAGAACGGAGCGCATATATATATAGATAGATAGATAGATATAGATAGATAGATATAGAGAGATGTATATATAGTTTCATGATTGCCGCTGTCCATTGGCTTTGGCTGGCCTTTCATTTTGGTTGGTTGGTTGGTTGGCTGATTTCAATTTCGCTCGCCCATGAGTCACGTCTACACAGGCCCACTAAAGTTACCTTTCAACTCTATCGAGGCAATTAAATATATCTGAGTTGGTAGATTCGATGGGGATTCATTTCACACTCATGGAGAGGGAATTTGCATAATTTGAGACACATTTTTAGGGGCCCTGCAACCCCAGTTGAAAGTTCAAACTGCTTAGCACTGTTCACCCTCTTCAATGCCCTTGCCCTTCGGTTGCCTCCTTTTGGACTCAAGGGTCAATCGAATAACAAGCAACCACTCGCTGGTTAAACACTAGAAGCTACTTTTGACCCAAACTGGTTACCATTGACCCATATTTCTCTGGACTGGAGATTTTCATGCTTCTTTACAATTAATTGAATCGGTCACTCGTTACCCCTGGCTGTAATGATCAATGATCCCTTGGTAACCTTGGTTACAGAGAATCATATCGACTCCCCCTTATCATTGTAACTCCACTTCTGATATTCTTTGATTAGAAATCACTTTACTCTCATCCCAGACTTTTAGCGCTGAATTTCTAATTTCTATATTTCTCCCTCCCTACTAAGAGTCATTAAAAATCCATTTTTCAACTGCTGGTCGTTGAATTTAACTCAGAAGACAGATCATCACTTACGACTCCATAGACTTTACTTGGCAAAAAAACCAACGTTCGCTTAGGTGGACACTTAGACAGCCAGGAGGAAGACGTTGATTAGAGTTCAGAGATTTCTCAGTCTAACAAAAAATATTTGATTTATTTATTCAAGATTAAAATATATAGACAGATCAGATGGAAGTTTTACTTGGCAAAGCAAAAGTTTCCAAAAGATTTTGCAAAACCTGGCCTGACTAGCTCGTATAGCTGTCAGATAAGAGAACAAAACAAAAATAAATTTAAAAATTTTCTTCATCACTTTGCTGATTCCCCATTGATCTCTTCTCCTTGAAATATATAATTCACCGATATATTAAACTCAACGATATTAACTCCAAAACTATAGAAAAATTAGTGGAGAATCTAACACTAAAGAGTTTTTCATTTGATAAATGATTAGAACAACGATTAGAAGACTTTCTAGCCTATAAAGTTTGTGTTATTAAAATAGTTTGCCCAGCTGATTATGGTTTTAAGCCAGTCACTGTAGTGTGTATAGAATTATCGGCTAAGCTGAGGCTGCTCGGGCTGTATTCTTCCACCTTACATCATCCTTAGACCAAACACAGCTAAGCGGATCCTTAAAACCTGTAGACTGTGAACTGTAAAATGTAAATCTCTAGACTTCCACTGGGCCAACTCGCGAGATATTTTATCAATGAGATCTTTCCTCAGATTGATGCCTCTTAGAAGAGACTTTGTGGTACAAATCAGTTAAGGAAAGTTAGTCAGGTGAAAGCGCAAATGGTTTAGAGTGGTAAGCAAGGCAACTGGAAGCCTCCTAGGATCTCAGAACTCAAGAACGGTCCGTTCCAATGCTTGCGGTGCCCCACAGCCAACAGACTCAGCTGGTTATAAAAGTAGAGCTGAACAGGCTTGATGTAGTTAGAGCCACACAGCTTCATTCTATTTGATATTCCCGTTTAGCTGTGGCAGACAGGTTTGGCATGTGATCTATGGACTAAGCTAGCCCCAGTGATCCCATCTCATGGGTTCCTCCATCTAAGGAAACCCATAGACCTGGACAACACTTGTGTTTATAAGCTAAATAGTCTGATATCAAGTCGCAATGCATATGCAGACTCCAATGACAGCCGTGTGAAATGGCAAGAAATTGATCTCTAGAGTATCCGTCTGACCATCTGTCTGTCCGTCCGCGTTTCCAACTGTTTGTTAGTTTGCTGTTGTTTACATAGCCACATCACTTTAGCTTTAGGTGGAAATCTTGTTAGCTGCAAGTGGATTGTTTATGCCCTGGGGTGGAATGTTTATAGGAACCAATAACTCTGGCGTCTATGTCAACCACTGGGAGATAAGACCGACAGACACGTAACCGCGTAACGCGTTTTCATTTCCACCAATTAACATTTAATATACCGATTTCTTGTCTGCAGCTAACTAGAGCAGTCGATATCGATCTCAGCAGTGACCAGCACCCTCCCCCCCCCAGTCCCACCCAGTTCCGTCTGGCATAATTGCAACAAAGACAACGAAATGCTGGCCACGCAACAGCAACAGCAAAAGTCAAATGCCACACACGGCAGCAGTGAAATGGAACGTCAGCGACGAGATTCCACCACCTCGGAATCATCGCTGGAGCATCTGGACTTGGGACGCACACCAAAGAAACTAAGCAGCGCCAGTGGCGCCCCACAGCCCACATCGACGCCGCACGAGGCCACCTCGGTTGCATCCACAACGCGCAAACGCAAACTGCGCCAGCAGCAACAGCAACAACAGCAGCAGCAACAGCAGTTGCACCTGCTGTCCGACGAGGATGAATCGGCCAGTGAGGTGCTGCAGCAGCAACAGCAACAGCCACAACAGCTGGAGACAACGCAACGACCCAGGCCCAAGCAGCGACGCAGTGGCGCCACCAATGCCAGCATCGTGGTTGACTACGGGGCCAGCGATGCCAGCTCGCTGCGTAAAAAGTTCCGTCTGAATCGCAGCAATGCAAGCGCCAACTGCGCCATGGCTGAGCTCTCCGAATCTGGCTTTGTCGATGGCAGCGCCCACAGCGGCTATTTGCTAAGCAGCAGCAGCACCAGCAGCAGTGCAGCCGCTGCTGCTGCCGTTGCCAGCGCACAGACCGCGGCCTCGAGCAGCAGTTCAGCTTCGGGCGGCTCCTCGCCGCAGGGCGGCATGTGTCTGTCCAGTGCCGAGTCAGGCATTGGGGCCGGCGATGAGCCCATGAAATATCTGTGCCCCATCTGCGAGGTCGTCTCGGCCACGCCCCATGAGTTCACCAACCACATACGTTGCCACAACTATGCCAACGGCGATACGGAGAACTTCACCTGCCGCATTTGCTCCAAGGTAAGTGGTGGCAGCCACCGCCTTCAGGTCCCTCAGCCAGTCATCCATCTCCATTGCTCTTGTGCATCCCCTAAACCTTCTATCTGTGTCCTGTTTGCAGGTGCTGTCCTCGGCGTCGTCCCTGGACCGACATGTCCTAGTGCACACCGGTGAGCGTCCGTTCAATTGTCGCTATTGTCATCTGACCTTCACCACCAACGGCAACATGCACCGTCATATGCGCACTCATAAGCAGCATCAACAGACATCCGCGTCAGGCCAAACCCAGCAACAGCAGCAGCAACAGCAGCAGCAGCGACGTCAGCAACAACAGCAGAACGGCGGCAGCAGCCATGGGGGCCAGCTGGTGGCGCCAGTGCGCGCCGAGAGCTATGAGAGCGATGCCAGCTGCTCGACGGATGTGTCCAGTGCCAATAGCCAGAGCAGCGGCTCCCAGACCAACAACAACAACAGCCACAAGACGAACAACAACAACAGTAGCAACAACGGCAGCCAGAAGAACAATGGCCTGGTGGGCAAGCAGCGACGCCTCAAGACCACCATTAACAACAACATCATAGACGATGGCGATGAGGACGAGGAGCTGCCCAGACAGCGACAGCAGCCCGAGGTAGTCGACCATCAGGAGGAGGCCGAGGATGCCGACGTAGATGAGGATGATGAAATGGAGGGCAACGGCCTTGGCGATGTTCCCACTGACCCTGATGGTGATGGCGAAGGTGATGCTGATGCTGATGCCGATGCCGATGCCGCACTGCCTCTGTCCATTACCAGCACTCCGGATGTGGCCACCTTGCTCGCTGGCGCCGGTTGTGCCTCCGAGGCCACCTCACCAACACCCAGCCACCTGATGCTGAGCTGTCCTGCCTGCAATGCCTCGGACTTTGATACCTTGGCCGGCCTGTGTAACCATCTGGATGCCCAGCACTCGGATATACCAGCCAAGTGCCGCGAGTGCGATGTGATCTTCGCCTCCCATCGCCAGCTGCAATCGCACTGCTGTCGCGGTGCCCTCGACCAGCTACCGCCTATGCCATCGAGCAGTTCGCCGCTGCACGAGGATCAGCAGGAGGAACGTAAGCACAGTGCCGACCTAGACGTGGAGACCGAGGCAGAGAAGCAACAGCGCGAGGACTTTTTCCACCAACTGTATCTAAAGGGCAAGACAGCCTCGGTGTCGGTCTCGCCATCGCCCTCACCCATCAAGCACGAGCCGGCAGACAGCAAGGATCTGGCCGACATACAGAGCATCCTGAACATGACCAGCTCCAGCTGCACATCCAGCTTTCTGCGTAACTTCGAACAGTCGGTCAACACGCCCTGCTCCAGCCAGTACAGCCTGGATGGACGCGACGGCGAAGAGGAGGCCCAGGATGCCTTCACCTCTGAGTTCCGACGCATGAAACTGCGCGGCGAGTTCCCCTGCAAGCTCTGCCCAGCGGTCTTTCCCAACCTACGAGCTCTCAAAGGACACAACCGGGTCCATCTGGCGGCCGTTGGCCCCTCTGGCCCGTTCCGCTGCAACATGTGTCCCTACTCCATCTGCGACAAGGCCGCCCTCGTGCGCCACATGCGCACCCACAACGGCGATCGACCCTACGAATGCGCCGTCTGCAATTACGCGTTCACCACCAAAGCCAATTGCGAGCGACATCTGCGCAACCGTCATGCCAAGACATCTCGCGAGGACGTCAAGCGCGCCATTGTCTATCACCCGGCCGAGGATGCCAGCTGCGACGACGGCAAGTCCTCCCGCCTGGGAGACCCTTCCGACCTGGCCGATCTCAGTTTCCGATCAAACTCACCACAGCCCCAGCAGCCCAGCCTAGAGAGCTCGGCGGCGGTACCATCCCAGCTGAAGCACATGCTCATGACGGAGCCCATCAAGCCACAGACCCAGCAGCCACCGCTGAAGATTCAGGTCAAGAGCCTGGATCAGCTGGTGGACAAGCCGCTGTCCAGTTCCATTGCCAACTCTGCCTCCGCCTCTGCCTCTGCCATGGATCTCAGCATGGATGTTCTGGATCTAAGCAAGAAGCCTTCGGCTGCAGCCTCCGGGGCAGGCACTGGACCGCCTGCCGCGTCACCCACACCCACTCCAGTGCCAGAGCTGGCTGCCGCCTTGGAGCAGCAACAGCAGCAGCAACTCCTGTTGGCCCCCACCCAGCTGTTTGGGGCCGGCGATGCCGCCTCCCAGTACATGCAGCAGTTGTTCCGCAATCTGATGTTTCATCAGTCGCCGGCATTTCCGTTCTTCAACTTCATGGCTCCGCCAACTGGCGCCGAGAAGCCACCCCAGCTCAGCCCCCAGCCGCCGCGTCTGCCGCCCATACCAGTCGGCGTCGGCATGGGTGTCCCCGTGCCAGCCGGCGGTCCCGTCAAGATGGTCATCAAGAACGGCGTTCTGATGCCCAAGCAGAAACAGCGTCGCTACCGCACCGAGCGTCCCTTTGCCTGCGCTCACTGCTCCGCTCGGTTCACCCTGCGCTCCAACATGGAGCGCCATGTGAAGCAGCAGCATCCACAGTTCTATGCCCAACGACAGCGTGGCGGCCACCATGTGATGCGCGGACGCGGCGCCTCCAATGCTGCAGCAGCAGCGGCAGCCGCAGCAGCAGCCGCTGCCGCCCTGGGCGGCCACCACGGTGGCGGACATCACCATGGCGGCATGGGCAATGCACCCATCTCCGAGCAGGTCAAGTATGCCATCCTGGCCCAGCAGTTGACGCGCAAAGACACTGATCTGCTGCATCAGGCTCTGGCCCACGGCTCCAGCAGTGTCGCCAACAATCCTCTGCTGCACTTTGGCTACGCAGCCGGGGCAGCAGCAGCAGCTGCGGCAGGCAACGGTCATGCGGCAAGTGCAGGTCAAGGGCAAAACCCAAATCCCGCCAGCGCCATGGATGATGACGAGCCCAAGCTGGTCATTGATGAGGATGAGGCCGAGGACATTGAAGACTTCGATGAGCCCGACGAGGAGGACGATGAGGATGATGTCGATGAGCTGGAGCAGGCGGAGGAAGAGCGCGAACGGGAGCAGCTGTCTCTGCCCACTGAGGTGGCCAAGAAGGTGGCAGACACCATACTGGAGCAGGCAATTAAGGCGGGCAAGTCAAGTCCCAGCCCAGCTCAGGCACAAGTCCAGGCGCCTCTCAGTCGAGTTGCCACGCCCAAGCCGCAGCAGAAGGAGGCGACCCCACCGCCGCCACACACCATGAAGACCATGATTGCCCAGGTAGAGTCGGTGGCCAAGTCGCTAAAGGACGTGGCCAGCTCGGCATTCAAGGATGAGTCGGTTGACCTGGTGCCGGTGGCCAAACTGGTGGACAACGCCACCAGCAGCCAAATGAGCTTGAGCTTCAACAGCTACTTTCGTCCCAGCGACGTGGCCAACCATATGGAGCAGAGCGACGAGGAGGGACTTGTCGCCTCCGGCAGCGCCAGCGAGAGCAACAACTCTGGCACTGAGGATGTGACCAGCAGCAGCAGCGGCGGCAGCGGCAACGAGCCCAAGAAGAAATCCGCCTACAGCTTGGCCCCCAACCGAGTGTCCTGTCCGTACTGCCAACGCATGTTCCCCTGGAGCAGCTCGCTGCGTCGCCATATACTGACCCATACGGGTCAGAAGCCCTTCAAGTGCTCCCACTGCCCACTGCTCTTCACCACCAAGAGCAACTGCGATCGGCATTTGCTGCGCAAGCATGGCAACGTGGAGTCGGCCATGTCCGTCTATGTGCCAGCCGAGGATGTCAACGAGCCCATTCCAGTGCCCAAATCCGTTGAGGAGATTGAGCAGGAGGAGCAGCGTCGTCGCCGCAAGGAGCAGGCCGAGCTAGAAGAGCGCTTAGAACGAGAGCGACGCGCCCAGGAGCAGCTACGTCAGCAGGAACGGGAACGGGAACGTGAACGCGAACGTGAACGTGAAAGGGAGCGGGAACGGGAACAGGAGCGTGAAAGGGAGAAGCTGATCCAGTGCCTGGCAGCTGCCCAATTGACACAGCAAATCAATGCCGCTGCAGCAGCCGTTGCTTCTACGGGAGCCGGCGCTGGAGCCGGCACTGGAGCCGCTGGAGCTGAGGCCAACGGCGGTGATCTGCCCTACAAGTGTCACCTGTGTGAATGCTCCTTTGCCGAGCGCGTCCAATGCCTGGATCACATCAAGCAGACGCATGCCCATGAGTTTGCCCTCCTGCTGGCCAAAGGCGCCATTGAAACAGAAGCCCTGGACACCCCACTCACCACAGGCATGGGCAATGGCAATGGAGGCAGCGGAACCATTTCCGACGACGAGGCCGGCAGTGTGCGGGGCAAATATCCCGACTACAGCAACCGCAAGGTGATCTGCGCCTTCTGCGTGCGTCGCTTCTGGTCCACCGAGGATCTGCGTCGTCATATGCGCACCCACTCAGGCGAGAGACCCTTCCAGTGCGAGATCTGTCTGCGCAAGTTCACGCTGAAGCACAGCATGTTGCGGCACATGAAGAAGCACAGCGGACGCACCCTTAACGGTGATCTGGGTGGCTCCGATTGTTCCGATGATGAACAGGCAGCCACTCCGCCGGCCACTCCTATGCCTCTGCCCTCAACTGCCTCCTCCAACAACAACAATAACAACAACAACACTTGCCACACCAACAACAACAACAATAATAACAACAACAACGGCAGCAGCAGCAAACTGGGCCTGCGACTGCCCAAGCTGCATGAGCTGCTGGACAAGGCGAACGAATGGCGCGCCAGCCGTCTAGGTGAGCACAAAGAGAACATAGGCGAGACACCCACAACGCCATCGGTGGCGGCAGCAGCCGCTGCAGTGGCTAGTGGCGATCTGATTGGCAACCTGCTGGGCATCAGCGATCAGGGCATTCTCAACAAGCTGCTATCCTCGGCGGATGAGGCCGCCAAGCTCCTGGGCGTGGACAAGTAAATGGAAATGCTAAAAGGACAAAACCTAGTCAATAAGAATGGAATGAAGAAGGTCAAGGCTGCCTTAACTACCGCCCATGCCTTATGCAGTGAAAATTTAATCTATACGACAAAAATCGTGGCATACTTTTGGGGTGGCCTTGAAATTATTGAACCCAAACACGTTATCAACATACCAAGGACAAGTGAAACAGACTAAATGAAAGGAAAAACCCGAGGAGAAAACCTAGAGAAACCAACAAGAAAATGAGAAAAACAATTTTCCGCCTTACGTACTTAATACCAAAGTCTAAATAGTTTTTTTTTTTTTTTGTATTTTATTTTTTAAATGGAAATGAAAAGTCGGTACAACCGAGGAGGAAAGAAGAAGAAGAAAAAAATATTAATAAATTAATTGTAGGAAAGATTTGCATCAATAAACAATTTAAATTTAATCAAAAGTAGACAACAGCAAAAGCAAAACAAAAAATAATTATTTTCATAGTCATAAGAAATCAAAAAAACATTTTTTTTTTTATGTCAATTTACTTAGATTTAGAATTAAAATTTTAATTTAATTAAAAGAAAACCAAACGGCATACAAATGACAAACAAACAAACAACCAACCAACAACAACAACAACGAACACTTGAAACACACACGAAAAGACTTAAGTTAACTTAGGGTTAATTAATTTATAATTTAATTAATTCTTCTTATGCCGAAAGCAGCAGCAGCAGCAGCGGCAACGGCGGCAGCGGCGACAGCAGCGAGCCATGACGATGAGGCCTTCAACACCGCAGCGTGGCTTAAACATGATTTAAACTAACAACAGCAACAGCAACAACAAAAAAACTGATTAATTTTATAGTCAAATTAGTTTTAAGCGCAACACACACACACACACACATATGAGTGTAATTTTTTTTTCCTTTTTTTTTTTTTAATATAATTATTATTCCAATAAATAATTAAATATTCATACGGCACGGCGGTTGCACATATTTTAAATATTTAGAATTACAAATAAAAATAAAGAAAAAACCAAAAAAAAATATTAAGAAAAAAATCTATTAAATGCTGAAGCTTGAATACCCTAACATACACATACAGTGCCGCTCAACTGAATAGGTTTTGACTTCTTTTTTAGACTTAGAACCAAATATCTTCATAACGAGCACGCGGATTTAAACCAAATAAATTTTGTTAAGTAAAACGATCAATTATTTATAAAATATACAAAACTTGTTTCTTGTTTGGTTTGGTTTTTATATTTTATTTTATTATATTTTCATTCTCATTGTGTTACCCGTCAGAGTAGGACGTCTGGAATATTTACGGAGCTATCATAATTTTCACAAATATCTAAAAAATTTTTATTTATTTTTGAAAATATCATCATACACGTGTGGCTGTTGGCAGACAGCCAGGCAATATGTCTTCTGCCCAAACTCACTCTCTGCCAAATAATATGGATTGGCAGAAAAAAAGGAAGAAGGCTAAAAAGTACGCCAATGCTGATAGAATCATGGATTCGTCCAGCGGGAGTGATAGCGGTGGCTCTGTCTCTGAACTGGCTGATGTAAGACCCCGTCTCAGCAATAACGCTTTTGCCCTACTCTTACCTCCTGATGATGACGATGATTTACATTCTGATGATGACACAGCTCCCGAGCCTGCTAAAACTATACCGGCACCAGAACCCAAGATCATCAAGCCCCCCCCAATATTTATCCCTGATGTCACCAATATCGGTGACATTATTAAAACTGTTAAAGGAGTTATAGGACCTGGAAAAAATTTTTCCTATAAAACTTGCAAAGACAACAAGATTCGTGTAATGATGCCTGACAAGGCAAGTTACACTGATCTTAAAAATCTGCTTGATAAGCATGACATGATGTATCAAACTTTCCAGCCCCGAGATGAGCGAGCTTATCGCATAATTATCAAGGGT
>JAWNPV010000136.1:0-20332 GCA_035078785.1 Collessia kirishimana
GCTAATATTGACATATCTACTTGGCAGTCCTTGGGGTAATTCTATGCCAAATCGTCTTAATTTGGTTTTAAAAAATATTTGATATATTTGAAAAAACATGATGCAGATATAATAATTATGTGTATGAGGTAGAATCTGAAGTTTTGTTTAGTATTTTAATCAGTTTGTAGTTTAATCAGTTTTCATATTAAAAGAGTACCCTATCACGCTTATAAAAAGGTTTAATTTCGTCCGCCTCTAATTAATATGTTCCCAAAACCAAAAGGTTATTCGCTTGCTTTAAGCCGCAGCATGTTATAATTAAGAATTCATATATTTAAAGCTTTTGATGCGAACAATATAAACTTAACACACATTTCAGCCAACTACTCTTTCTTACAATTATTTTCCTCTAGGCCTGAAGTTCAGCACATCATTTGATATTGTGAAGTCGGTTTCCGTCGGTTAAAATATGTTCATACACTAAACTCATATACTATATATGCTTTATATGTATACTTTTATGTGGTTAGCATCTTCTAAATATTTATATGAATTTTAAAGTTGGAGTTAATGAAAAAAGTTGGTGAACTTTTCGTCTTCTCAAAATGCGCATTTATTTGCACATTTATACAGTACAATTGTATTTTCCTACAGCTAGTTGGAAACCACTGATATGTATTTATGTAAATAGAAAAATTTTTCAAGCATCGTAAGGATTTTTATCTATAATACGCGGCTAACTAGCACTGGTCGTCTATTGTGCCCTTAAATTTTCATTGTGCTTCCTTGTAGCTTTTGTCGGTCACTATGCTGGCGCTACAGTCAGCGTTTATTTGATTTTTATTTATGAATAATAAAGTCCTTTTTTTTTTGATTCCTGTAAAATTAAGTAAAATTTTAGATAATAACAAACCTGGAACTAAGGTGAAAATTTGATAACACCGCATATCTCTAGTTAGATAAAATAAAATATAGAAACACCATCTTTTCCCTGCATACACAAGGCTTCCGTTCGAGGTCAAAATGCTATTGACCAAGGCGCCTATTATGTGTTGAGCGGCCTCTTATAGCTTTATATACATGTATGCAATTTATATGGAAGGTAAATGTAGAAATTGCCGCATATTTTTTAACTTTAGGTGGTAAATTATAAATGTATGGTCAGTACACGTGACTACACACATCTGGCACATATGCACAGTACGACCAGGCTATTGTTTAGCCAACGTTTAAATAAGACGTCCTTTTTTGTCTACAAGAGCCCGGCGCAGCTATTTGGCTCTCTTAGTCAGTTATAGATTATTTTGTAACATAGTATAAAACAAAGCACTTCGTGTATCTTTTGTTGGATATTGCTTGAACTTTGCCTTATTGTACTATTTATTAATTTACACAAATAAAGTTATCGTGCCACAACCAGGTATATATGTGTATATGATATAATTAATCGTTGAACCATTTTTTATACAGAAAAGTTAATACATTTTATTACTGATCAAAGTAATTAACCCATTCTGCATGAAGACTAAAAAATCAAAATAACTGGTTCAACCATACTTGAGTTATAAATTATGTAACAATTAAAATTTTTTTTTATTATTAAATTAAAAAATTCCAATAATATTACATCCAACAATGAGGAAGTTCTTTTAAAATAAATAAATTAAATTAGTTTTCTTTTTATAAGCACTCACATATAAATTATGCAGCAGGAACTCATTATAGTCAACATACACATGCCAACATAATATTATAGTGGAAAAACAGGTATTCCTAGTGATACGAATTATTAATATAAAACATTGGAGGTTTTAAAAAACAAACAAGCTAATGTAACTATTGATTCCTAAAACTAATTCAAGTTAGAGACAAACATTTTCATTTTCTATATGTTAATGCGCTATCTTTTTATTCCATATAAATGGAAATGTAAAGATGACTACATACCTTCATACAACTACAAATAATAAGAATGTAACGTATGTTTGTTGATATATTTTTTACAGTATGCAGCCAGATCCAAGAATAAAAAATAATGATTATGATGACCATACTCTAACATATGTCTAACATATATAGGCAGATGTCTTCCCTCGCTCGTCTTTTTACCTTTTTCCTTAAAAACTTCAAATTAAATCGTTTTATCGTTATCAACTTTAGAAAGATATTAATCGTGAATCTGTCACGTGTCGTTACCGTTTCTCCTTTTTGGAAGATGTCTGAATGTCGTTGTCGTAATCGAATTATGTCAAGAATGTAATGAGTATTAAAACAAAAAATATGAAAAATGCTTTCTTCATTATGAAGATGCTTTATTAGGCCCTGTAGTTTCGTCTGAGCGTTGCATATGGCACATCATTTGGTGTTGTGTATTATGAATCACACTCACATATATTATAAGAGTTTTTAGATATTTTAGAAATGATGAATTGATCGTAATATCTATGAGCTTTATTTATTTAACTAATCAATACAACGCCAGAGATCTTTCAGTCTATTGAAAATACTACAAAGCCCATAATTAAAAAAAAATATCTATTCAAAACTTCTACAAGTAATTTAATTTACATTCAAATATTCCCCTAAATAATTTGGTTGGATGTAAGTATGCGTTTAACGTTTGAGTGGAAGGGATTTTGAAAAAATAAAAACGGCAAAAGTTGTCTCTTATTAGTTATGTAGCGTAATAAAAGAGTGGTTATTTTTATTTGATCTAGTCTAGATATTTTGAAGTTTTTCTAGAATTTTATGGTAGGTGGTAGGTAGGTAGGTGGGGTGTTTGGTAGCGCAACCAGCTTATAATGTATTTTAAGCTTTAAAAGTTTTTTTTTTTTTTATTTTTGTAGCTTACACAGTACATTAAAGGGAGTGAATGGGATAGTTTGGCTGCTGCTTTTAATGCTAGAATCTGTTTTTGATTATACTATTATTATTGTCTTGTTGGCGTTTCTTATAGCAATAATTGCAGATGGTGAATTAGTGCAGATTATGAATTTCCCTGATATGTCACCAATTAGTGTGATTGCTACACGTTATGATATAATTTTTGCTGAGTAAACTGAAAAGTAGCTGAGCATTAAGTAGAATTGGAAAGTGGTCGCTTCCACTGAGGTCATCTAGTAGATGTATCCATGTAGGATGCCAGTTATTAAACTTGCCAGTTACGATTATTGAGTGGTTTCGCTTTATTGTGTTATCGGAGTTAATGATACTGCGTTTTGGTTGTATATATTGTTAATTTCAGAAATTTTGTTCCTGACTCAATTTCTGCTTTAATTGCTTCAATATCATTGCTTTTTGATATTTCTTTTGACTGTATTGATTTTTTAAGAAGTAGAGCTACACATGCAAATGTGGTATGTTTAGGAATATAGAGTAATTGATTGGTATTGAAAATATTTGGGCTGGTTGTATTAGAATTATTTGCTGTACTATGAATTTTGGTGAATGCTCTTTAATAATGATGATTAGTTCGCTGTAGTTTTTTTAATAACCGCGTTATATTTCATTGGAATAATTAAGGAGACATGGATTTGTGTTAAATTAGTTATCGTGTGATTTTGTATAATATTAAATACAGTTATCTAGGGTTCTACTATCCTCCTTGGTAGCCACCAGCGTAGGCTGGGAAGTAGGGGCTGTGCTTGTTGTGGTAGATGTTATGCCAGATTGCATTGTATTTCAAACCAGGGGGAAGTAACACTCTTTTTTAAATAAGAATTTGCCCCGCCTGCCCATTTATAAGGTCTTGTTTGCTGGCTTTGTCTTATTTTTCTATTTATACCGAAATTCGATTATAACTTAGACAATGTAGAGTGGAGAAGCAAATAGTAAACAAAAATAAAACATTTTTCATAGATATAAAATCATCATAATCCAAGAGCTGAAGAGTTAAACTACTTGAACTATTTTGTTGATCAAGCTCTGATATGTATAATCATACCATGTATCTAATACTCATGCTGCGTCTTTTACTTGGTTCCGTATTGCCTATGATCAGCATATGTTAAAATCTAAAGATCTTAGTTTGCATATCGGATACAACCAAATCAAATGTAATATATGTATGTATAGTGGTCATTACATGTGCGTTGCTTGTCTAGTTCAACATTTTGGACCAAACTCAGATCCACCACCACCTACGTTGACTATTTTAACAGTTAAAACCTGTAATTAAGTAATTTTTAAATATTTTTGTTTTTAGCTTCAGATCTCTATTTTGTTTTAATTTTTTAAATTTGAGCAATTAGTTGATGTCGCATAACACCGGCCATGCTTTATTGTTTCTAATACTTAGTGCTTTTGTAATAGGCTGTGTGATATACGATATTTAATTGAAAACGCTCGAAAACTAAAATTAAACTAAACTACCGATTTGAAAATGTAAATATTATATTGTGTTATGTAAAAATGAAATTTAGGTATTTGCACTTCAAATAACAAAACATCATTTTGATAAGCTTAAGGTAGAGTTGATATTGAACAAAATTCCCTGTTACATTTAAAGGTCAACAGTAAAAACTTAATAAAAATTCTCTAACTGCTTTTCAGGGTTTTATTAATTGGAAATGTGGCTATACATATGTATAAATATTTTATAATTATGTATGTTGTTTATTTTAAAAAAGAAAATTTGACTCTTTTTTTATGCGTTTTTGTCTAAATAGACAATAAAAGTACGAATCTCCATAGGACCCAGTTCAATAATATACTTTTCATTATCTATATGGGGTGTAAAAGCTTTGTCTATTTTGTTCGCAGCGGCGTGTCGTTTGATGCGATTGCTTTCAGCCCCCAACTGGCCAGGTGGCAATCCTTCATTTAAATATTCGGCTCCAAGCAACGGCTTGGCCGCGCTAAGCAAATGTACTGACTTGGCAGGTTTCGAAAAGGTCGCGTAGGAGTTATACGACTTGTTAATGTTCTCTGGTACAAATTGCATACGTTGTGAATCAAGCAGCCAACCGTTTCCATCCAAAGTTGTTTCACGCATATCGACAACTTTAAAAGCACTAAGAACTTCCTTGACATTAAATTGAACGACATTAGAGTAAGCAGTATCTTCGCCTTTCTCCATGATATGCTCAAATCGCACAAGTAGCTCATTGGCGTGCCATGGCTCCAAGGTAAGCAAGTGTATGGTTTTTGGTAAGGCCACAGACACTGCACTATACTGTAAATGGTGGCAATTAATTTATTATCGTTAAAAATTTGAAGGCTACTCTTATTTAATGCTTACTGTATTCGTGAAATAGGTGAGCCATTCTTCTCGGGTGAAGGCTTCCACGCTACTAAAAAACTTCCATGTAGGCAACAAGGTCTCCAGTTGAACCAGTCGTTCGATTGCCTGCAGTGACACGTCCTCGCGGTTATGAGACTGTCCCAAAAAGAGATAATGCTTTCCACGTGCAATTAATCCTGTGCCGTATTGGGTTTCATTAAGCGCCTCATTTACACCAAAAGCATCGTCGTGTAACAATCGTCGATGAACCATCAGTTCCAAAGAGCCGTCTTGCAAAGAGCTACCCCCTTGAGCCCTGTCTGTCAGAATTGCCATTCGAGCACTTAAGTCCTCAAGTGCCACTTTGGTAGTTATTGGATAGTAATTTCCTGCGACAGCCTCGTGAATTGCAACGTTCCATGTGTCTCGATGGTTTCTTTTTCTTTTAATCATTTCACGACCTAACAAGTGTATGGAATTACCGAATGCTGAGCCGATGTCTCAATTTTGTTTTTGTCTTACCATTTGAATCGGTGTAGAATACACCATCGGACTTGATGTCAGAATTAAAGCGTGAAATAATTTCTTTTCCCAATTTGTCCTCAATGGGTATGGGTCCAACCAGCCATTCGAATTCGGCGAAATTACTTTTGTAATATACACGTACCACCTGGCTTATCCAATCGTTAAATTTTTGATGAACCTCTTGGACTAAAGATCCTTTGTATACTTGAATCTCGACATTATCAGCTACCATGGTGATTCTATTTCTATTGGGCCGAAAAATATATGCTCCAGATGAACGATTCAGAAACTCCTTATTGTTTCCTATAGCGGCCTCGTAGTATAAGAACTCCTGACTAACAATGCGTGACATACCATCGGCAGTTACTTCAGAGAGAAAGCCGTTCGTATCGAAAATTAGCTGTATATTCTGCAAAGTAAGAAGAAAATCTTTGTGTAATTATGACTTTACTGAATTTTATTGCTTATTACGTCATTTCCAATGGTGGTCAAGCTGGATGATTTCTTAGGTTGCGCCGTGGGCGGGGCAAAGTCGGGCCTGCTCCCTAAGTTTTCAATGTAATATGTCTTAAAGCCAATTGGCGGTAAATTAGTTGCCAAAAATACCAACTCATATAAAGCAGTTGAATTTCTGTGTTTTAACTGCTTTACTGCTTTTGGTATGGGAACAAATTGTACTCCAACGGCTTCGCCTAAAAGAAAAAAGAGTAGCATTTTAGTGATCTTTGCAATGTGTGCTACGGTAAAACTACGTTTTTTCAGCCAAAGCGACATAAATATTCAAATTTTTCATTCAATATTTACTCTCTCTGTATTGATCCAAATATAGGTACACAACTGATAATGCATTGTTTAAACTTTGTTAGTTACGAAGTACTCCCATATTACCTTTGTGGTCAATAACAGCGTAATTATAATCAGGTACCGGCACTCTAACATATTCGTTCGTAGAGTGTACCAACGGATTATATAGCGTAAGGGTGAAACGGTAGCTCTCTTCGGATGTAGTACATGCGCTGATATTGAGCAATGAACATGATTTCAATTCAAGTGTTGTATTTACATATCCTCCGAGTTTCTTAGATAGTTGGTTTAGAGCTGATTTAGTGTTAGTTGCACAAGCACGGAAACCAACACTTAGTCGCTTGGCATAGTCGTGAGCAACCTTTTGCTTCTCCGTCCCTGTAATGGCGTCGTGATGTTGCATAACGCCCATGGTTTCGCGCATAAATGTTAAATGAGAATCAAACTCAGCAGATCGCTTTGGGGCTAGGGCACTAAGCTGCTTGCAGACTTGTAAAAAGTGATTGCCGTCGCGTTCATATCGTTTTATCGTTGGACGAGATGTAAAGTATCCTGTCCAATATGCATGGGGGTCAGAGGCATACGGAAAAAAATCGTCCCTTTTTGTGGGCCATGTAATGCCCGCATCATGGAGCGACTTCAAATAACATGAGGGTGTTGAGTACATTAGATTAATGCTGGAACCGTTTGCCTGGCGTTCATTCGCATATCTGTTGTTTAGCAATTTTAAAAATTAAATGACGTTAGTTGATAATATAAGTTTTTCTTTTTTCTAACTTGGTTAAGGAGAGCCTCTTTTACTCACTTTATCAATTTATCCAGATTTTTATACCACATATTGGCATTCTGGTAATGGAAGTCCTCCCCCATAGTAAGAAGTACATTAGGAGTTCGATAACTTTTAGCCATCTTGGTAACCAAATTTAAAAACACATCGACCTGCATATTAAGGCAAGGCCATGCATGGACTGTTGTTATTATTAAAAGTATTAAAGTATGTATGTATGTGTAAACTCACTAAGTTTTCAAGAGGCTTTCTTTAACAATAATGAAAATAATGAAATTACCGTATCAATTTGTCGAGATTTTTATAATAAATTTGCGCAGCCTGATAAGTAAAATCACCACCCATGGTGATTATTATATTGTTCGTACGATAGTACTGGCTTTGTGTTTCAACGTAGTCCAAAAATGTATCTACCTGATACAGTAATAAGAAGTTAGATAATAATGAGAGGAAATGAGAATATTTCTTGTTAATAGTAAAACATGAAATGCAGGTAATAATAAATCAACTTTTCTACATTTATATTGCAAAACTTTAACTACTACCGTTCAATTATTTTCTAATAAGTAATAAAAAAATACGCATTGTAATCCATAAATTCTCTTCGCATTCTGTTCATATTATACCTTAGTAGGATTTTTAAATTAAATAATAAATAAATAATTAAATTGGACTTGTTGTAAAATAGTTAAACCTTTTTGCCGAAAAAAACAAACAAATTATTTTAGTCAGAGCATTAAGATTAAGTCTTTAAGAATTCGTCAAGCCGAAAAATTTAAAAGGGGCCGTCAATCTCATTTAGTTTCAATTAAAGAAAAAAATTATTGTTTCAGTTAATCCGAAACTTTAATACTTTTTACATATTACTAATAAAATGTATATTTTTATTCAGTTGCTTTACTTTAAAGCAACAGAATTATTTTTGTTGATACGGACACATAATGCTCATAAAGAACATATTTTCTTTTTTTAGTCACAAACGTTTTTTAACGCATTCAAAAGTTTCTGATAAAAGTATAATGATACTTGTGTGGAGAATTGTATAAAAAGTGGTTTCTACGGCTTTACACGACCATTATTAGTTTCCAATTTAGATAATTGGATATTGACAGAACCACATTTATTTCATAGAATTATTATTGCCATTTGTTTCATCAATAACTAAAATTACGCTATAACTTCTAGATTTGAAATATTTGTTACTAATACGTTTTAAAATTTTTTCTTAATACGAAAAATTTCATCTATTAAAGCTTATATATATTAGCGTACTTTACTAATTAGGAATCATGTTTATTATAAAGGTTATCATCTTACACGGTCCTTTACGTTATTATCCGGACTATGTTTGCCATCAATTATAGGGGCATCATTGCAAAGTATATCAAAGCAAAATCCAGCAGGAGCTTGGTAATTGTTATACAGAACCCCAGTAAATAAATCAGACGCCTCGCCTGGTGCGTACACTCAAAATCGGTTGAAGAATTATTACGAAATAAAAAAAAACAATAATTACCTAAATTGGCGGAGCCGTGCCATATCATTTCAGCGGTCTTTGTCATTAGACGCTCATCCTTATCCTGGTAGTCTAGCCGACCGAAGAACATTCCGTCAAAGCCCATTTGTGCAAATATGGAGGCCATTTCCCTCGAATGACCGAATGGATCAATCTGCCAGCCTACTCGGGGCCGACCACATTCTCCAAAAGTATCATTCAATCGCCTGCAAAATATAGCCCCGAAAAAGTATATATGTATACATAGTTGTGCGTTTAATTAAATACCTTAATCCCCAGGCAAACTGATCAATCACACTTTGATAATGTGTTGTTGCCTCATCATTCATACTCCAAGCTCCACCGATAAATTCAAGTCTTCCCTCGTTGACAAGCATTTTAACATCCGCTTGAACCTTTAGAGTCTGCTCTCTCCACCATTTAAAAAAAAATGCTGATTCGACATATATGAAACGCTTTTGCGGATCGCCCATCAAAGACTCCATTACTGAGTCAATGATGTACTGGACTCCGGCCTTCTGAATTTCCGATTTACTTCCATAGTAGTATTGATCGATAGTTTTAAGCCACCCAACGTCATCATGGGTATGCGCAATTAAATGAACATTTAACATATTAGGCTTTGGTGGAAGACAGCTCTATAAATATAAATGAATATATTTAGGACACTTGTTTAAATGTGTGAGTGAGTGAATATATATGTGTACCTACATATATATTTGAGTTGCAGGAACTTGTAAATTTCTGTTTTTGTTAAGTACTGTTAGTTTTTTTATTTCCGAACAGCCTGATAAAATAAAATACATTTTCGTTAGGTCAGGCGGTTTTAGGTCAAAATACTAATACCATTAGCGGATCGTGAATTTTTGGGGTCCTTAAACAAATTGAGTGCCTTATTACATTACTCAACTAATAGTAATTTTGTCAAGAAACTAATTTTTAAGTGATGTAACTTGTGATAACTTGTGTAGTGCTTAAAATGTTTGGCACTGATTGAGATCAAATAATTTTAAATAAGTATGTAACCCGAGTTAAAGAGCTGTGTACCCGTGACTTATAAGTCGATAAAGAACAATACGGAAGCAGATAAAACAGTTATTTACCCAAGCATAGTATTAAAAGAAAAATATTTTTGCGAGTTATTTTGTTGCGAAATAATAATCTGTTAAGTCACTATAACCGCACGCAGTTATGAGATTAATATATGGTTTAGTGAAAGCAACAATTTTACCGGATCCTTCTAAATGTGAAAAATTCCTTATTCAACGAATATCCATGATCCTTACCGTAATCAATTGGTATTTGCAATCATAGTCAATTTAATTTAAGGTCAATCCCTAAAAAAGTGAGTGGCTTATATTTAAATACGACTGCATTCTAGAATGGACAGTTCAACATTGCTTGTTCCCGTGTGGACTTTATATCAAGTTTCTCATTTCCCATCCATGTAACCATAATGTGTCACAAAACATTGCACAAAACTTTAAATCTCTTTCTTCTTCCTGCCACTTGGTAAACCTCATGACAATAAAACGAATTTTTTTTATTCCCATTTGAGATTCAAAATTTTTTTCTACGTTCTGAACGTTACTTAATAATTGCAGCCATTGTATTATATGTTTCGATGTAGTTAGTACTATCCCTGATTATAGCAAGGAGACTTACATAGATATAAGGTCAAATTTTTTACAAGATCATTGCAGAAATGGAAGTGTATATATGTATCAGATATATATGCATATATATGTCAGAATATAGACAACTAATCCTCTTAACTAACCTAACCAAATTTTTTCCCAATATTTACTCGTTGTATAAAGTTCACTCACCTATAAAGTTTTGTGGTGAGAGGAAAAGCACATTTATTTGCATTTTTTTTTGCAATTAAACTAAATCTGTTACAAAATTTTGGTTTTTATAACAAACATATAAGCATTACTAAAAACCGTATAACTGATAAACATCAAAGTGGGTGAGTCAAACAAACGTGTAAGCACTGTAAAATTCAACAAATTTACAAAAATCCCATCTGAATCCCGTTTGCAAATTATTTTTCAAAGGGCATCTACATGTTGTCACAGAAACGGAACAAGAACGGAAATCGTGCAATCACATCAGTGGCCACAAAAACGGAAAACTAAAATAGCCTCTTGGTTTAAAAATTATTATTAACAAAGCGAAAGGTCTGTCATTTTTAATCGCATGATTAAATTTAAAATATTCATGTTTTTCCCAAGACCAAATGCACGTTGCTTACTTTTGAGTTAGAACACCTGACAATTTGTACATTTGTACTAACAAAAACAAAAAAAAAAACAAAAGCACCAAATATACAATGCATACCAGAGACCTGCAGCGGTCCACCACAACCCAGAGTACACCGCATGTTTACTTGCGTATTTTTCTTACTTATTGTTTCGTACTGAGTATTCGTTTTACTTGTACAATTTTCAATAAGTTAGATCGCCACTCGTCTTCGCGAGTAAGAACGAAGAGTGTGTAAAAACAATACCCATACAATACAATAACAAGTAGACCAGCTACTCGGTGGTTTCTCTACTCATATTTCTATGAGTAGATAATTTCACATACCGCGAATATGTGAGTATGTGTAAACACCGCCACCGCATTTGAAGCAAGTATACTCTAAGTAGCAAAATTAGCTACTCATGCAGTTCTCTGATGCATACCATATCGGCATAACGGTAATAAATAAAGAATCAACTACATTCGTCGTCTTAAAATTAAACAAATAAAAATTTCAAGGTTTATATATAGCATAGACAAAAGTTTTCTTTGGGTATAAAACAAACTCAAAGATCAATAGTGCAAGATGGTTACTAAAAGTGCTAAGTGTCTGTTGATTAATATGCTTTTTTAAATAACTCACTGAATATCCGCACTGTGGAACTGAAGGCTCCAGTTTTGGTCGCCCTCCAACATGCCGCATCTCTACATAGTGGACAGCAAAACTAACAATGCAGAGAAGTCCAAGCAAACTCTGGATTTTTCCACACATTGCAACTTGTTTGTTTATGTATGTACGTACAGCACTCATACACATATGCACAGTAATAAGCATATGCACAGTGATAAGCAAAAGTAAATTAAACTGGTCTAGGCTGCCCGTTTTTCGCCACTAACTACATCTGCCTGGCGTGGCAATTCAAAACACACTGAGCGTAGGTCCAGTCGAAGCCGACCCAGCTTGAGCCCTACTTGAGAACAATAACCAGCGTATTCACTTTCGGCGAGAGTATTTATGACTATGTGTTGGCCAGTGTGCTAGTGTCATACATATGAAATTCGTTGTTGCTACTTACAAGCATACCCATGTGTGCATGTATACGCAGCCTACCCAATATATGTATATAATTCAATTCCATTATGCCGTACTTATACACATACGAATGTACAATTACACTCATATGTATGTACCTATACGTACATATGTATATATATTTTGAATGCCAAAGCTTAATGATAACAACTAGAGTGTCTATTTAAATTTATACAAGATGTGTAAATTTCCACATTATTAATATTTTTTTACATTTCTTCATTATGTATCACAAACCCCACAGCATAAACAATCATGACATGCGAAAATTTTAACTGCAATTATTTACGCAAAAAATAGTCTTATTATTACATTGTGATCGTAAGCAACAATGATATTAAACGCTTAGAAATATATAGAAGTTTAGCGAAAATATTGGTAGAGCTAAAACATCTAAAGCAAGCTTTTCTAACAAGGGAAAGGAAAACAAAAATAAAAACAATTTTTTTATGAAAAGTCTACTTGCAGCTTTGCTTATAAATTTACTCTTATCCTAAATGACTGACTTATGTGATATAAAGAAAAGTGATCTATTACAAAACTAAGGTGGCAGGAAATAAGCAGGTAATAACACAGAAAGCAGTTCATAGTAAAATTGTTACATTAAGATTTGTAAAACCGTTCCAGAAATATCGGCTTACATACATATATTTTTCTTATCAGTGTTAGAAACAAAGTCTAGCAGAAAGGAACCCACACATCGTTTTAATTAAAAAAACCACTTTAGTTCAAATGACAATTAAATATTAAAAGTGAATTTTGTTATAAGTACAGTGGCTCACAGCTTATTTCAACCACCCCGTGAGAAAATTTTTAAATCGCAATTACAGCTAAACTAATTGACTTATCGCAAAAATTTATACGCAGTTTTTAAGTGTAATGTTTTAACTTAACAAATATGAAATTATTTATTTTTTGCATATTTTTTTTATATTTTTAAAAAATTGAAAACTAAAATAACTGACAAAAATGACGCCACAGCTTATTTTAACCACTTTACAAAACGTGATAAAAAATTAATAATTCTTTAACCAATAAACATTTTTTATATTTTGTATGACCCTTTTTATTTTTAATAATCATTTTGAGCCTTTCTGCTTTAATTCAACAAGTTTTTGCGTTTATTTTAGGGTTATCTTAGCCCACTCTTCAACTTAAGCCATTCTTCTACTGTTTTTGTTTGAAAAAAAAGTGTTTTTCGGATGTTTTTATTCAATAGCCCCCGTCAAGCAGTCACTGCGCAGATAACTGCAAGGTGCGGCTATAGCCTTGTGGATAACTTATCCACCTCTTATGGTACCAATGAGTGCTTTAGCCGGCGATCTCTCGTGCCTTTTCTTCTGCGACTACCTCCTTAGGCATCGCCACGAGGACCTTAGCCGGCAATCTCTCGTGCTTTTTCTTCTGCGACTACCTACTTAGGCATGGCCCTCAGTAACTCATGTGCATATTTATACGTTCTCCTACTCGTTAACGATTTTTGCATGTACCGGTCACCATCAAACCTTTCTACAATGACAAATGGGCCTTTAAACTTCGGATCCAGTTTTGTTTGGTGCCGTTCTTCACTCTTGAGCAAAACATGATCACCCACATTAAATCTTACAATTTTTGTTTTGTTTATGTCAAATCGTTTTTTATCATATTCAGCATTTCAAGCAATGTTACTGTAGGCGATATCTCTAGCACTTTCCTTATATATATTTTCCTCCTCAATTAACGGCATTATTCCCATAGGTCTCGCTTCTTTGCCTATCAATAGTTCTAAAGGACTAAACTTTGAGACTCGATTGGTTGGTTGTAGATGTGCCCACCAGCGATTAACTCTAGGGGTCACATCTTTTTTTTCACAACTGGCTTTTATAGAATTGCAGTCTGTATATACTATGAATGGGCGGCCATGTAAATAATGGCGAAAGTGTTTCATTGCATTGTATACTGCCAAGGTTTTCAACTCAAATGAATGATATCTAGATTCTGCACCCGTAGTACATTTGCTGTAGTACTCTATGACTTTAGGTTTGTCGTTTACCTTGTGCATTAATATGGCTCCATAGTCATCAGCACTTGCGTCTGTGTGAAGAACAACAGGATACTGAGGGTCTTAAATTATGAGAACGGAGTCTCCTGTTAAAGCTGATATGATTCCTTGGCCTATCTGCTCGTGCTTCTCCTTCCATTCAAATTTTCTATTTTTTGACGTTAGCATGTACAATGGCTTCATTACCTCAGAGAAACGAAGAACAAACTGCCGAAAATAAGATGACAAGCCTATGAACTGCCTAAGTTGGTTACGTACTCACCCATTTGGTACAATGTTTCCTTCGGTTTGAAGACTGCGCACACGTCTACTCGTTTCGAATCGATTTTGCCCTTGCTTAGCAATAAGGTGTCCAAAGTGCATGTAGTAGCAATATGGCCTCGCTAGCCACACTTAAAGCAGGTCACTGCAGACAAGTCCCTTCTCGGTGCGGTGGTTCTGTTTGCTGTGATCCTCGTCGCATTTGGGTGTTCCAATCTTCTGCTCAGCCCTCGGCGATCTTATATCCTGGTTTCCCACTGGAGTGACACATTATAGGCCACGACAACTTTTGCTTCTTCTGTTGGGGCTCACTGGTGTAGTCCGGTAATTTGTGTTCGCTGTGCTTGCCAAACGCATAGGCACGCAGTTCCTGCTCCATTTCACTACGTGTCTTGATCTCAGTAGTGTACAAACGATGTTGCAGTCGCTTGTCTGTTTGCGCTGCATGCGCCAGCCCAAGCAATACTGCAATTTCTTCGTGGCTCATTGTCTTCCACTTTGTCAGCAACATGTCTACTGGCATATACAGACAAACACTCGTTTGGCGTTGGTCCCCTGTTAAATGCTTAACAGAATATGCATTCAACAATGTGGCTGCTGGCGTTTTTATACCTTCGTACTTCTGGACAAACAGCTCTCTGAATTCTGTCCATTTTATTCCACTGTAGCAGATTTGTGATAACCACTGCGATGCTGCGCCCTGCAGCGAGTTACGAAGTGCCACAACCAGAGCACTTCCCTCTAGCCTGTTCTCTGCCATTATGATAGCAGCAGTTCTGCACCATGCAGCAGCGTCTGCATTTTCACTTTCCGGATTATATTTTGGCAGCGTCAATTTGTTGTTTGGGTGCGTCACCATCTTGGAGCTCTCCATTGAATTATTTCCAAAAAATTTTTACTTTGTGCTTCAAATAATTTAAGTAAGTGATTGTTTGAAGATTCTCGCGGAGTAACCGATCCCACTTCTGATGTCGGAGACAACAGAGCTACATTCTCAATCCTTCATTCTTTGTAGGCACAGCAAGTCGCTTGGGTCGATGTTTACACTTCTACGCTCGCAAACAGAATATCGTTCGAACTAATTCTGCCACGCATTCGCCTTCACCTAGCTTCCACATATTTCGCAAAGCCTCCGCGAATTGCGTCTCACTTCTTCTTAAACAATCGCCCAGCGCCATGCCCACTTGCGTTCCACACAAGCGATGCTCTGTAAGGGGATTTTCCTTTCTTTTAACATAATGGTGTCCTATCGAACACTACTTTTTACCTATCCCTGCTTACTCATTTATGTTATCCCTAAGAATTTTGGCACTTTGGCGGTTAAATTCAAACTTATAGTAACGATCATTCATCTGCGACATATATGTGTATATGTTAATATGCAGTTATTTTTATTTGCTCATCATTTACATCTGAATGGTAACCGAGAAATTTGACATACAATGCAGACACAGATAAATAAGATACAACTAGTATTAAGTTTTAAATGTATGTGTAAATATTTTCTTTTAAATTTAGAAAAAAAAGAAGTTTATATTAAGAAAATAGCTTTCAAATATTTAATAAAAAGCGCTGTTAAAAGAAAATTGTATTTTAATATAAGTTAAACTTAAAAAAACTCTTATTTGATAGCGAACGAATGCCAAAACGTTGGAAAATTACTGAAAGAAAATTTTTTGGAACTATGACATGGAGAATACTGATATAGGTAATGCAGAACGCAAAATCTTTCTCGTAAAGAATATCGAAGTTACAACAGCTGACATTATTAAAAAAATTACTTCGAAACACGTTAGATTAATAATTGACATATTCAGGCAATGAAGAAAAACCAAAATTAAATGTCGTCAGGAGTTACCTTATTGCAGAAATATTAGGACAATGCAGTGCGTTAAGCGCATCCCTAATGAAGTATCCAAAATAGATACTGGATGAGCATTGACGGTGTTTTGTAAATTTGCTTTTTTTTTAAACTATTCATTAAGCGTTTATTTGGCAACATTTGTTACATTTTTTATATAATTTGTTATATACGCTTTAAAAAAATATTGTACTGTTAGTATTTATCGTATCCTGGCTTTCGTTTTTTTTTTTTATCTTAGTGACAAGAGTGGATAATGGAGTTTTCCTGTACTTCACCATATTTTTACCGTTTTGTTTATCACGCTAACTAACAAAGGTAAATGTGGTGTGTTTAGTTCCTAGTAGTTTAATTACAACGTCATGTTTTTTGTTTTGTAAGGTTGCATGTGCACTTAATATTTAATTTGATCTGAAATGTACACAATTTTATATATATAAGGCTAAGAACATTTTGTGAATGATTTATACATCCAGGTCTGTTAGTGCATCCGCACTAGCACTCAAAACTATACCTTGTAAGAGATAGAAATACATAAAGCTTACTCAGTCATAAGCCCGATTTGAATTTGTCTGAATAAATTTTTATTAAATTATCGTTTTAGTAAAAAGAACAGTTTAAGGCGTTTCCTTATTTTTGTACCAAATACGCTAACAAAACATATAACTGACAAAAAAATGGCTTCAAAAACATGTGACAAATGGACGTCGCCTAGAAAATTGCTAAATTATATTGTGCTATATGTTAATAATTGTTGCATTCATGGATTTTCCTACGTAGTCAAGCCTATGCTGATTATATTGGAACGGTAAGCTTAAAAACAGGTGTATGTAAGCGTACTTCACTCTAATTGGTATCGAATCGAATATTCTACTTTAGAGTCATGTGGCTTATATTGTTGATAGTTTCCATATATTACTGTATTGTTGTCTGCCTATCCTCTGTGGATCGCTACTACACGAAAAGTACTCATATAGGCCTCGAGCGCAACTACCATTTTTGGAACACAACTTTGCCGAGCCTGACAGTTTGTCCAATGCAACGTTTAAGCGAGAAACTTTTTAGTACTTATTGCCGGTAATCTTGTATAAACCTAATAGATATTTCCAATGTTAATATACATTTGGCTTGCAGCACTAACGTAATCGAAGAAAAAGATAAAAAAGAGTTATGGAACTTTCTTGAGAATTTAGCCAATTCTACGTATACCAATTTTCAAAATATCCCAGAATACGGTGGAATGGATGATTTGCTTTCAAGGCTGGGCATTAGACCGGAAAACTACATGGAAATAATTTACAATCTAACATATGACAGCTCCTATGAGCCAATTGAAAAGGAACGCACCCGAAGTATCGATGGACAGATCAATATACACGTACGCCAAGTGCTCACAGAGTATGGTCTGTGCTACTTGGGCAACTCAAAGCTAGGCGATGAATATAGTTCCCGTTACTTAATATTCGGCGTATATCCGAAGTACAACAAATTCGAACATACTCGCCGACTGCTCCAAGTTCAGCTCGGTTCATTTTTTGAGAAAGATGTAGGATTCACTCTTCTTGGTTTCAATAGCGTGGCCATTGATGTAAGTGCATACATTTTAACAACTTTATGACCAGTTAGAGGAGGAATTTTGACTTATTTTTAGAGTTATATACATTCTGCCTTTGAGGTAATGAAGGTGGATAACAATTTTGGTTATACAGATGAAGGAGTGGTTTACGATCCCGATAGTGAAGAAATCATTGCTGAGGAAAATATTCAAAAGTGCGTTTTAGGAACTCTTTAGTGCTTGTTTTAGTCACGTTGATTATCATTTGCAGGGAAGCAACAATTCGACAAAGGAAATGTCGATTCTACAATGAATCGAAACTGACTCATTTTCCATTCTACACGAGAAACATTTGTCAGCAAGAGTGTCGCATCAATTTGGCCTACAAAATATGCAAATGCATTCCCCACTTTTACCCAAACCGAAGTACGTGTAAAAAATGTAGAAAGTTTTTATTTAATCAGAATAATAATATTAGTTTTTTACAGTTCGAAAGCCAAAACCAGTGTGTGATTACAGGACACTGAAAAAATGTTTTCCAAAACATGCTAGTTTGTATATTATTCAAAGAGTTTTATATTCAAGAATCACATCTGTTAAAAAAAATTTTTTATTAATTTTGGCAGAAATTTTGCTAGATTAAGAATTTAAGTTTTGAAGTCTAAAATTTTTAAGTCCAACCATAATAGCACGTTGTTGTTAAAGTGTTGTTGTTAAAGTGCTAAAAAAGGTTGTTATAATTTCAAATTAAAGAAGCAAAACACATTATTTAAATTATCTATTATAATAAGTTACTAATTGAATTGCAAATGTACATTTTCATTTATTTAAACAAATTATTTCTTATCAATTGGCTATTATTAGGAAGCCATATCGTCGGTCCATTAGTAGCCCTAAGTTAAATTATTTTCTGTGTCTTTAATAAGAATCAAAACAGTCTTTAATCTAATATTTAAAATCTTTTAAGCCAGTTGTACTATTGTAAAATAGACATTGCGATCAGATTCAAATCAAAATTATAAAGTAAATTGTTTAATTGTGATAATTAATTTTTCTATTAATGTTGAAATTTTTATAC
The DNA here is from genome assembly GCA_035078785.1 of Collessia kirishimana. Lineage (NCBI taxonomy): Eukaryota > Metazoa > Arthropoda > Insecta > Diptera > Drosophilidae > Collessia > Collessia kirishimana. The sequence goes on from JAWNPV010000136.1 coordinate 18,972, forward strand.
GGCTGTTGCAATTAATCGAATATAATTTCTATCGCAAACGGAAAGAAACTTAACTCCAATCCGCATTCTATTCGTTTTTTAGGTTTTTTTCTCAAATTATATGAGGAACATGGTAATCATGAGAAACCTTCGACCTGCTTTTGCGAACAGAATTGTCTTGATGCCGTTGTCACAACTAAAAGCGCCTTGGTAAGCATACGTGTACCGGCATAAGATTCAAGTTTAATAATCTTTGATTCGCACATTAGCCTATGAAAGGATCGAAGCAGTTACTTGGAAGCATTGGCAGTGCAATTTCAATGAAAACGTGGCCCCAAAATCGACTTAAAAGACAAGTCATATTTTCATTTACTGATCTTTTAGGTAATCTCATAGTTCTATTCCTGGTGGACTAATAATAAATTTTCTTGCAGTATCAATTGGTGGGACAGCTGGACTATTTCTAGGTTTTAGTGTCCTGGGCCTTGTTGAGTTTGTTTACTTTTTCACTATGCGATTAATATGGCAACAGCTTGGGTACAAAATTTAATATTATTATTAAATATATTATATATTATTATTAATGTTAATATTAATATAAAAGTTTTAAATATTGTAAATATATATTTATATATACATATATATGGATACATGTTGTATTTATATATATATATATATCTTTATTATTGAAAAAAATTATGGCGGTAAAGCATGTAAAACAAATAGAGTTTTATTTATTTTTGGGGAAATCGAAAGTGGTTTGAAACTTATGTCAAACATTTTTATTTGTAGAAAGTGCTCTATTGCAGTGTAATTTATTCAGACTCAAAATGGGTGCGTCCTGTGGGTTTAATTCAAAGAGTACAGTATGTATTGACTTGTTGAACAAACTTTGCGCTGAATGCCGTTCAAGATTCCCCGAAAATGAATTTCGGCAAGGTTCTAACGATCAACTGCGACGCTGGTCCAAATACGCCTTGTTAACTGTAGAAGAATGTTATCAAAATATTAAGGGAAATAACGACTTTCAGTTTTCAGAAATTAATAATATTAGAGACGATATGTGGTGGAAAGTTCCAGTTGTGCTACTTATTTGTGGCTGTGTTCTTGTAATCTTCATAATAGCCTACTTATGTTGCCAGGTCAGCTTGGTTAAATTAAGAAACCTACCACTTCCCCAACATGTTGCCTTTAACGTGTGCGATGGTAAGGAAAAATAAACGCCTCCGGAAAAAAAAGGGGCAACTCATGTTGTTACTGCTTGTTAGGTAAAAAGTCAAGGCAAAACCATTATTAAGCAATTATTATGATTGATACAAAAATTGAGTAAGACTAGTTAAAGTTTAATGATATTAATTTTATTTATTTTAAATAAAAGATCG
>JAWNPV010000136.1:20432-33470 GCA_035078785.1 Collessia kirishimana
TATGATTGATACAAAAATTGAGTAAGACTAGTTAAAGTTTAATGATATTAATTTTATTTATTTTAAATAAAAGATCGGTGCGGTTAGCATGTTAAAACTTAAATAACACACTTCAGTGCAAATCATTTCAATAATTTTGCGGGCGGTGTACTTTATTAATAATGATCTCTGGCTAATATAGATGATGTACTTATTCATTTACAGCTAATCAGAATAGAATAGCCAACCGTAATTTTGAATTACTAAGCTTTAACAAGCTTTCTGCTGTAATTTTAGTGCCTAATACATGTGAAAGCGTTTACAGGATATTCAGATGTCCTAAACCTATACCAAGTTTGTCTTGGGTTCTTCAAAGCATTCCTAATACTTGGCATATAAGAATGTTGATACAAAATTTTTTAATCGGTGCGTATATTTAACGTGCTGTATAAAATAATAAATTTTATTAAATGTATGCATGTTCATATGCTTGTTTATTGGAATCTAGGAAATAAAATTCCAATTGGTTTAAATTTATATTAATTTACAAATTTAAATGCCACCAATTAGTACGCATGAGTTGACACCTATTAATATCCCTAAAATACCAATTATAAATTATTAAATATTATAAGCAGATTGTGTTGATGAAGAAGGAATCGAGGGAGTGGATTTAATGCTACTTAGTAATCGTCATATTAGCTACGAGGGTGCGTAATAAATACAATATTCTTCTGGACTCATTGGTTCCTAATTTTTAGAACAAATCCATGTACTTGTTTTTAATGTTCGGTAGCAATTAATCGAAATTTAAATATTTGAATTTAAATTAGTGGCTTTTTGTGCAAGCGGCGCAGCAGTTATCACGATAATAATCATAACTGCAAAGCTTGGCCTGTACTGCCCAACCGCAATTAGAGAATTGATCTTTACATGTAGCGGCTGCGTCGTTTTGCACTTGTTCTGAATTAAGATCTGAAAATTTATAATAGTTTAGTAAATGAGAATTCAGGAAAAAAAATATTTTGTATATGGTAACCATACCATTGCACTTTTGTTCATTGCAGTTACGAAAAATTGGTTCCCTTAGCGCATATCTGCAGTTTGTAGAGTCCCGCAATGAGTTCTGCTTATCATCATATTCAAGACACTTGACAGTGCGTCTTTGGGTGCCAACATCACAGGATTTAGAGCACTGCAGGGTTTTAATTTTATATATTTAATTTTTTTTTTCAAAACAATGTATTTTATTACCTCAGACCATTCCGAATAGTGCCAACGAGCTTGGCAATACTCGACCTCCTCGTGAGAACAATTTTCAAATGTTTGTGGCTTTAATTCGAGCTTACACTCTTCATCGTCTGTTATGAGCTGATTTTTTATGCAAAGTATCATGCGACTACGGGTGAGATTAAAACAATCTCCATTACACGGCGACCAAGGACCCGCAAACCAGTCTCCAAGCGCACAGACTGGTCTTTCACATGGCCTTCGATTTTCTGGAGTATCCTGGTGATCGCAACGTTCTAAATTGAGTTTGGATCGATCACAAAATATCGTGCGATATTCAATGCCCGGTCCACAATTAGCTGAACAATACTGATTCCAGCTGGACATAAGCCAGACAGAATTAAACCCATTTTTATCGAACTTATAGCGACTGTTGCGAACAGAAGTGTTTCTGTTCTCAGGTTGTATGTGCATTCGGTAGCGAGCGAAGTTACGACGCCGGTTCCTTGGACACTCACACTGCTTCTTCGCAGGTGGCTGTTCCTCCATGCAGGCAGCCTTATCTACATGTATTACAATACCAGAGGCTAGCTCCTGAACACAGTTAACTTCTCGCATGCGGTAGGCTTCGCTGTTGTGGCAACTGCATTCACCCCAATCATCAATGCGCCAATAAGCTGGGCAGGGCTGCGTATTGCAGTGCAATAGGTTCTCATTTAGTACGGGCTTTTCCGAGTGAGTGCAACGTCGTTGGGAGTAATAGCGCACCGGGTTCTCACGAGCACATCTCACAATAGGCATTTGTGTACCACCGCCACAAGACTTTGTACAAGAAGTGAAGCCAACCACCTTCCAATTAAATTTGCGTCGTCGAACTGATCGTAAGATGCTTAATGAACTGCTGTCTTCAGTTCCGGATCTTAGGAAGCCATCGCTGCTCTCCAAGGATAGTTCATTTTCCTCCGAGTCAGATATTATAGGTAACAAGTACTCGTACTTTATACCAGGATTTACGGTCTTACTGTAAACCTTAAGAATTACCGGCATATTAGTTTTTTTTCAATATAATTTTTAAGGACAATAGCATACCAAAAGGTCCAAGGATTCCTTAATGGGGCCAGTGCTGGTGATCCATTCTGTTACACCCTCTCCATGCTGCATTCCATCAATTCGATGATAATCAAAAGTCGTACCCACGCTTTCATACGTTGCACTTTCTGACACCTTGTTTTCACCATTAAAAATAGACTTCTGTTCTAATGTACGTAAAACTGTAACACCCGGTTGGGTGGTTGGTTTTGAGATTCCAAATAGTATTGCATGATAAATGTACTTACCGAGTAGATTGACACTATTCTTTAATTCGGTTATAGAAATGTTCGAAGCCCCAGCCGGAATGGTGGCCACGTGTATATATGCATCTTCAGGCAGTGGATCTCGGGTGAATATGCCCGTCACTGGCCGACATATTAAGCCTCCACAGCTCACAGAACCGCTGTTCGCATAAAGTCCATTTATAATACCACCAGCATGAACTGCCTAAAAATACAAGTTAAACAAAAAACATAAAAAAGGAAGACTGAAAATAACGTTTTTAGATTTAAACGAAGCAAATTTTAAGAATAAAAATATTTTCGAAATACACATATGAAATCGTTAGGACCTTCCGCTCCAACTCACCATCCAAATTAATGATATTTGCAATATCATATTGAAACAATAACAATATGTTAAACTACAAATTATTTTAAAAAAATATTTGAACACTTGATGTGGTTACCGATCTCTATCTAAATGCTTAATAGAGATAATTTGATTAAAATAAACTTTAACACAAATTTATTGGCTTGCACTGGAACAGACGTTTTTTAAAGATCTTAATATTTGCACACTTGATGAGGTTACCGATCTCTATCGAAATGCTTAATACCGATAATATAAATAAAATAAACTTTAACGCAAATTAGTTGGGTTGCACTGGAACGGACGTATTTAAAACTCTGTTGTAACTTAACTACCCCTATAGGGTAGGACGATTTAATTTCCCATCCTAAGAAACCTCAGTAACATTTAAATTATGAAAAACTGAAGCGTTTTAAACCTTTAACTCGTAATAGGGGGTATAGTAAAAACAAAAATAAATAAATGTGATCTATGTTCAAATATAAGAAGCCCAACAGGAAATATTAAAAATAACCGACAGACTTATCATCTATTGAAGCACCAATCTCTAGCTAACATATTTCTTGTCATAACTCAAATATACTATTTATTAATTCATATTTAATTCTTAGAACAAATATTTTGCTTTAAGTGAATTATTTCCATTTTCTAAGAGATACAATATGGACTTCGCCAAAGTTCAAATGCTTTTTCAAATACAAAAAAACTAAGCTAACTAAGCTACAATTTGGATTTAAATATGAGATATTAAATAAAAAAGAATTAGCTATTTACAGCTGAAAACCAGTTGGGATTTTTACGTGCTTGCAATCTCTAACCTCTCGCTTTGGCGGAAATTCAATTCCGTGGCCTTAAAGTAACTTAAAGCTGTCACAAAAATATTGATTTGATTTACTTATAAACTGATATTTATTTAAAGTTCTTTTATTATTATAATTTGTACTAAAAAGTATGCCTATTCAACCTCGAAAATAACAAACAGAAATGCCCATAAAACCATTAATGACTGTGATAACTAGGTAAACTAAGCGACGTCCTTGCCCTTGCTCTCTGAACGTAAGCCTTATCCAAACACATTAATGGCATCACACCAACACATTGGATTGTTTACGACCACGAAGAGACAAGCGTGGGATCGGGATCAGAGTGCTTCTTGTATACATGAATCACAGCTTAATCTATCCGCAGCTGCAGCTTTTCTTATTTCAGACGGTATGCGTGTTCATAAACAAACGTTGGTATATTCTGCCTTGCCAAATTGTTTTAATATGCCAACATTGTTTATCTTGTTGCAATAAAAAGCTTTAAATGATTTTTCTTTGCTTGCGTCAATAATTTTTGGTTTGTTGCCAAAGTTTCCCTTTAAAACTGACCTAATTGCGATTAATTGAGCAGTGTTTGCTTAAGAATTTAATGTTGATAAAGAGCCTGCCACTTGGTTTTCTTTATTGCTACCAACTATTTTGTTTTTATAAAAAAATTATATTGTAAGACATTGTCTAGTAATAATGGATAGAACTGTTATGGTTATCATGAAAAGTGGCTACCAATTTAATATTTTACCATTAAATTCTTTTTTTTTGTCGTGACAAACAATACAAACGAAATTTTTATAATTAATCATAAACTAATAAAATATCATGTTAACATGTTTTTTTTAATTTTATTAATATGCAGACCATAACAACCAAATCTACAGACATGTTCGCAATTTGCAAACATGTAAGATAACCAATCTAAATGTGTCCGGAACTTTGTTATTCTATATGTAGATTAATCTGGGCTTTGTTTTAAATTTGTTCATTCAAAAAACCACTGTTGCAATTCTATGTTAATTATTGAAATGGCAAGGGGGACCCATGTTTCGCCATGAAGTTATAGCACTTTAGATACACACCATTCAGTTCACAATATTTGTTAATGACGCCTGGCAAAACAGTTTTTTTTTCGAAAATATGCTAGCTCTACATAACTTTTGCTTGGTGGCATAGTCTACATTATTATTTACAAATCCTGTTTTTGGTTTTTTGTTATCAATATTTGTTTTTTATGCAAAAAATTTAAATTAAGCATACAGGATTCTCCCTATTATTTTCGTTTAACTTCATGTCCAAATTTAAGTTTATTTAACTAGGCTTTTTTTTTACCCTGTACCTGCTGGTGGAATGTTGTAATTGTTGTAATGTTGTATATTTGTTTTATGTGATTGGAGCATATTAAATTGTTTTCTTTGCACCTTTGCCCCCTGTTTTAATAATATCCGCCTTTTTTGGTATAGTTCAACACGCAATTGATTGAAGATTTTAAATGTATCCAAATTGTTGTCCCATTTTGAAGATATCCAATGGTAATGGTTTAAAGATTTTCCCATATTACCGTTGATATAATCTCAGTAAACTTAAGCTCATTTTTAAATGAAATTAATTAAATATTATGGGATAGTCGGTTGCAGTATTTAAATAAAACTTTCATAACGTCGATCAACACTTTGTAATGCTTCTATTAATTGAGCGCTATACTTTTTACCCGATTGGGCGAAAAAGCTGATGACCTAAATGATCCTATGTTTTTACACATCAATCGGTGTGATCATTTCCTAAAATTTGCAAATATTGCTAACCAACGGATAGATCACTTTATTTACTTTAAGCATTTCAAATGGACGATTAAAAAGTCAACCAACAACAACGGTTTCGTCATTATCGTTGAGTTTAAAACACAAATAGCGAATGGCTGCATAATATTTAATTTACTATAATTTTAACAACTGCGACCAAAACTTACTAGAATGAAGTAGTTACAACTTAAAGCTAATGGAAAAGAAGAAAATACTCCAAATAGGTGCTTTATCCTTTGCTCCTATAGTCCCAAATTTTTTTATTTTTAATTATTTTACTTCAACAGTGTACTACTTCAACACATTCAACTTATAGCTGAATTTGAATTGATTCTTTAAAAATAAACACTTTGCAAGAAAAATTGCCTTTCGAACTTTTAATTTCATTGTACATGGAATGTATGTACACAGGCATATCATATATAAAGTTAAATAACAATAGTATAGCTATACCCCTTATTCTAAATCTTTGGAGGTTCAGATATAATCTCAGTAACAAAGTTTATATATATATTAATAGTTGTTTAGGTATTGAACGAAAAGTTCTGACATCACGTTAACTAGCTAAAAATATGGCACTGTCCCCCATGAACCTTAATTGGAATTTATTTCCATTTCCATTAAAATGAAAATAATAAATTATTTTAGAGTTCGGTTTCTAAACTCGAATTGGGAACTTCGCGTGCGCCTACATCGAATATGTTGTATGCTTCGTTGCCCGTCGCTTACTAAATATTTCGTTCGATTCATTCGCATTTTAATAGTGATACATCCATCGCAGATATGTGAACATACACATATCTAATTGTAAGAGAACGCGCACTCCTCTAGCATATATGTATGTACATATTCGTATATTATATTATGCGTTAGACAAGTAGGGAATGTCTGGTACTGAGTTTGGCAGTCGTTCTCAAATGTACGCGTATTGGGACTTACTTGTGTTCTATGGCGCATTATGTAGTTTGCCGTTGCCGCTCAGTTGTCTTAATATTTATTATTGTATTTTTTTATTCAGTGAATTATAATTAAATAGGAATCATAACACGTCAGTGACAATTTGATTGCAAATCGAACAACACAAAGAAAGATTAAAAACAAATTTTGCTATGGTATGTTACCAACTGCAAAGTACTCTGTTACACTACTTAAGATGCAAGTAAATAATAAAAATATATTTAAAAAAATCTATAATATAGTCTAAAAGAATTGTTTTTTTAATAAAACTTTGTTTTTATATATATATAAAGTCTTTTCAAATAGATAAAGAGAGTTAATCCTGTTTACTTGTTTAATATATTATTAGTATTATATACTGTATTCATAAAACCCGAGAAACATTATTGGATCTCTATGGAAATTTTCTCAGTAAATTTATGAAAGCATAGATTAATGATTGGTTAATTAATAGCATTGCGCTATTTATATACCGACGTTCAATATTTTAATAGATTTACCTGTGTTCTGAATTATAACCTGCTATTCTATACCTATTTTGTGTAAAACTTAAAATACAATTTATTAAATATAAATGCTACCAACGGTTTATGAATTGCATATCTTCAGTATCACGTATCCTTATAACTAGTACATTATCGCACCTTATTTGTTAAAAATATTTGCAAAGGTATATATATTAATTTTGCATATGAGTATTTTCTTCAAATATTTAATGAATATGATTACTTTTTAAATTACCGAAAAATTATCAAAGTGATTTAAATTATCATACAAACTTAGCAAACCTTTTCCATCTGTTATGTAAGTCAAATATTATTTAATAACAGTTCTATGTATTATAAGTTATAAGAAATCGATATATGTTATAAAAGATCCGTTCGACAAGTTAACACAGTACTAATAATATACGACTGTAAAATTGTTTGCAGAATTACTTATCAGAAATAATTGACGTCACAAATGGTAAAACTTAAATATATATTAGCAGTTATTATATGCAAGGGAGTTTTGTAGTTTAATATGTTAGTAATGATTTAATGTTTATATGTGTTTATGTGATTATTCGCATTCACCTTGCATATTCCATCGACACATATAGCGCGATTTAAATAATTGGAACGATAATATTCCGCTGGTCGCGCACAAGGCGTGCCATCAATTACAGTACTATTAAGAGTCGCAAAATATTTCATACCCAATGGCTTGCAGTTCAGTTCGCATTCGGCATCATCTGGGCAAAATAAATAAATAAATTTTCTTGTTAAATACAATAAATACAATTATTAAATCATGTAAAGTGGACGTTGACAATTATAATTTTAGAAAAAATATTTGGAGAAAAGTTGAGAAAAGTTAGCTGGCCCTGAATGGGAGATCTAAGGGGTGGAGTCTTTTCAGCTTTTTTATGTTGGCTGTTGTGCAGCAGGTTTATTGCCAGTGTGTTTCCGAGTAGGGAGAGTCAATGGATGTGTCGCTCTAAGTTCCTTTGGATTTCTTCAATTTTTTGCATGTCCAGGTCCCTATGAATGCATGTGTTCTGCATCACCAGTCACTGTCCGCAGCGTCTTGTTTTGGAACCTTTGAAGAACATTTATGTTCTGTTTGTTGTTCCCCAGATGTTCCCCAGATTAGCATGCCATATGTAAGTGCCGGTTTGTGTGAGTGTTTTATAAAGCAGCAACTTATTTCGTATGGATAACTTGAAGCGCGACCCTTTAAGGCAATATAGTTGGCCGTTTCTTTTATTTAAAGTTTTCCCTTTGCTGTATATATGTTCTTTCCAAGCCGACGGTCGAATGTTATGCCCAAGTATTTAAAACTTGGTACCTCGGGTATTATTTCTCCATATAGAGTAACAGGTAAGCAGTCTCCATGAAGCAGGACCGTAGACCAGCATCTTAGACATGGCTCATGTGCGCTAAATTTTGTTTGGATCATTTGCTGACTTCGAGATTGCCAGGAATGCCGTGTCGTCTGCATATGTTGCCGCTAACAGGCCTAATTGATTTGCTATTGGCATATCGGACGTGAAGAGGATGTATAGTACTGGACCCAGCACGCTGCCTTGCGGGACTCCAGCCTTTACGGAGCGTATGTTGAATTCATCCTCTCCTACTCAAACATAGAATGTTCTCTGCCTTAAGTAGAATCGGATGGATTTGTAATACGGAAGAGACAACAATCTCTTAATTTTGAACAGCAGCCCGTCATGCCAAACCCGATCAAATGCCTGCCAGAAACCTTAGCCCCAACTCATCGATTAACTGCTGAAATAGTGCTGTGTTGACATTGTTACTTAGCGGAACATAGGCTCCATGCGGGAAACTACTGACGAATCAATGTTGTTAATTGACGATTTATTTATGGGTAGATCTATGTATGCGGCCACGTACTACACTGGCCTAGTCCATCTCAGGTTGCCTGTATGCGGATGTTTGGGCCCCATGGGCCAATGTGAATAAGCGTGGTTGGACGAATGGTTTTGGTGCAGCTCGCTGCGTACGAAGCGGTAAAGGCCTCTCCACAATAATTGCAGGTAGCCGGCGCGTCTCATGATTTGGTACATTGGTCCGTGCTGTGATTTTCGCCGCATTTGACACATCTAAAGGGAAGGCGACAGTGCCTTTTTGATTGCTCAAAATCTTAGCATTAATGACCCTGCACTACGTCATTAAGTTTCTTGGGTGATTCAACGACCACCGCTCAAATGGAATAGGCTTTATGTTAAAAATGTATTTGTATTCCTAATGTTTATACACAATTAGGATGGTCAATTGACTTTAATTCTTAATATAATTTATATTTTCAAGGTCAAACTACCTATTATTGATACAGTAGATTGGTAATGATCTGACAGTTCCTACAATAAAACAATACTGTTTAAGCATAGGTTTTTTTTTTTTTTTTTTTATATTTTCTATACAAGGAACAAAAAAGTTAGCATTTTTATATTTTTTAACCAGTAAGGCTGTTAACTTACCTTTTATATAGGGCTCCCATTTGTATCGTTGACCTTGGAAGTCGATACTATTAAATTCAGCACATTGTTTGGCACGAAAATTAATCAACTCTGTCGGACATGGTAGCTCATTGCAAGTTTGATAGCGTTTATACAGACCAATGCAAGCATCACTCGCAAATCGCTTTTCCGTTGTAAAATGTCTTAAAAAACAACAACAACAAAATACCTATTAAAGTATGTACTTTGTGATTAAAATGAAATTAGATATAATAAGGATATTGAAATTAGCTCTTGTAAAATTTTAAAAGTAAACTTAAAAATTTATTCACATGCGAAAAATAAATTCTGTTAACGATTATTACATATTCCCTGTGCATACCAATCGTTAAGTTTTTTCTGTGTATACAGAATATTATGTATGTATATTTTTCTAAATATATAGATGCAGCAAGCTAACAACATTTTAAACTGAGGGTAGTGTGTCTCTTAAATTAATAGAATGTATTGCTGACAAAAAAATATAAATAAAAAGCTGCTGAAGAACCAATATTTAAAACCATAAAATAAGAATTATATAAAAATACTGCTTTCCTTTAATTTATCAAATTTATTAAGTCCGGTTTTCTTTATATGGGATAAATGAACCAAACTACGCTCATTGTAAATTGGGCTGTGTAACTATCTTCTATTAGATATGAAGCACATCTGATAAAATGACTTACAAGCATCTAAACAATTGTTTAAACCTCATGACGCAAAACTTCAGCAATAACTTTTAATGTCAAACCTATTTATGTCTTAGATATTACTATTATAATAAATTGAAAAATGTATTTTGTAATTATAAGTAAACGAGACTTTACAAGATTAAAACACGTACACAATTTAAAAGAATAAAGCAGAGATTAGAAGCAGAGCATGAAATAAATAATAACAAAACTTACAATTTTCGATTTAGTTAGAGCTTATAAATATTTATACCAGTTGTGGTAAATGGCTCTTTCTGTTCACACTCTGTTTCTAAATTCAAAAGCCTTTATTTCAATGACATTTTTTATTCTTTTACACATAATATGGCTTTTCATTAATTTTTTTTTAGTAAATATATTCCCCTTTAAAAAAACTAGTACATAGACTACGATTAGTTATGTTCAATAAATTTTGCTTGCAAAAATGTTGCCAATTTTTGGTCTTTTGGATTTGTTACTTCATAGAGCGTCTTCTGCTTATCGTCAATCGAAACTTCAGTGCCTAGGGCAATTTTTGCTAGGGCCTGGAAGGACTTTATTTCGGTAATGAATTGAATATTAGTTTCCGCCAACAAGTTGTCAAAAAATGAAATAACGTTTTGTAAATCCTGGTTAACCTTTGGCAAGGCATCGCTCTGCAAAAATGTTACAAACTCAGGACTAAACAACTTATCCAAATTTACCAATTCATTTTGCTTGGTTTCCAAATTTGTTTCTTTTTGGAGATCCGTGAGCGTATTTAAAGCCGTTTGAGCTTCAGTTTTAAATTTCTCATTTGACAAAAATGTCTTATAAAAACTAATGGCAGTGGCAATATCCTCATTTACTCGAAATTCTTGAAGCTTCAGTTGAATATAATTGCCAAACTCTGGAGAAAACTTTTGCGGGGCGTCCTTGATAATTGCCTGCTTCTCGTCAAAGTTGTTATTTTTTAGCGCTGCTTTATTGTATGTAATTAATTTCTGTAGATCCTCTTTATGTGAACCGTCATCGCTGGCAAGCAGCCGTTCGTATCCTTGTAGCTGCTCCCGTATATAGTTGTTCAAAGCCTCGGCAGGCTGCGTCGATTTCGCGCACTGTAAATGTTTTATTTAGCAACTTACCGAAGTGGTAAATTTAAATTCGCAGTCTTACCCTCACTACAAGCACGAAAACCACAGCAAAGATATGAACACTGCTAATAAACCTAACCATAGCGAAGTAGACCAAACTTAAATGTAAAACCCGCGAGCAAATTCTCCAACGTGCTGATGGACGGAAACTCGGTTTCATTCTACTCAGGTTTCGTATTTATAGCGAAAACTCTACGCTCTTAACTTTTGGGGGTTTTTTAGGTCAGTCATCTTCACAAACAGAAATTGGTTTGTATGTTTATACCCTACATATACAAAGCGTATCTTTGTTCAGATCCAGTCTAATGTATGCTTTATTGTTGCTGTTTCTACGTATTTACTTTTTTTTCAAACCTAACTATACCTTACACGTTAAAAAAATTTGTACTGCGTTTAATAAGATGAGAGCTAAATAAATGTTGGGTTAACCTCATAAAAATTAATGTTAAAATTTATTATTCACCTAACAAACTATGATAGACAAACTAGTAATAGAAGAAATGTAAAATTAATTCCATGATTTTACAAATCTCTTTTTTTAATAAACAGCTGATATGTGTCAAATTTATGAATTATACTTGATATCCAGTAATCCATTTTTTATTTATTTGATGACAATTTTTCGCTAAAACTATTTACAATCATGGTGAGAGAAGTTTTATTTGATTTAAGTGCATATAGTACTTATCTATTGAACCACCCTCGCCACCATTTTAAAACCTAAGTTGTAGTATATATACGTCTTCACATAACACGCCATTAGATTTATTTGTGCTCAGGTAAATCGGATAATCGTGTACATTGCGGTGACTAACTGCCACCACTTTGTGGACAAAGCAATTAGCATGACGAAAAATCAATGTAGTAACCAGTTTAGATTCGTCAACTGTCCTCCAAATCGTTTTTTTTCACAATAGCGTATTAGGTCGGCCAACATGACAAGTGCACACGCAAATTTACTAACAATGTTCAATATTAATATTATTATATTAAGATTACCAATTAACCACATCATAGCAACATAATATGTATGTAAATAAATATTTTATTATGCATGAAAACATAACCATGCATTTAAAACGATTTACTAATAAGTTTTTTAATAAATATTAATTGATTTTATTAATAAATAAGCATATAAATAAAAATAATAAAAATAAATTTACTTCTGCCAAAACGGCGACTTCTGTTCTTTTTCTATTTCTGTGCCCTAAATGTATGATAAATCTCCTTTAACAGAGTTCCTTAGGAGTTTAGCTGTGATTTGTTTTGCTCATATTTTTCTAACTTTCTGGTGTTTTACCAATGCTTACACGTGCTACAAATGTCATTTAAATTCTTTACTTAGAACCAACGAAGAACTACCAAAAATTGACCAGCGAAAATCTCTCAAAAGCTCCCTACTGGAATATATACTCTTTCCCTGTCAGAAAAATAATATTTTTTAATGCTTTAAAATGGTCATGCGCATATTTACCCCCAAAGCCACTATAATGTGCACTTGTTCTCTGAGATGCGTCCCTGGCCTATATAATGTACCTAAGGTATATCCATTGCTTTTGGTTGTTGTTAAAGGAATCAATTAAATTTATTTATTTATTTATACTAAGTTCGGTGACAATGTGGAATTGCCAACTAACTGAAAATTATGAGCTATAGCTACGATGGGCTTAAGCTGATGTAAATTATTATTATTATTATTTATATAAATGTTTACAATGTGTTGTGTAAGACAAAGACAACATC
>JAWNPV010000137.1:0-10452 GCA_035078785.1 Collessia kirishimana
TTCTTATTGGCGCTGCACTGCTGATGCATTTGCTCTTTGTCTTCCATGATCGAGTCCAACTGCTTCATGGCATCCTCCCAGTCCATGGCCAGTAGCTGTTCCACCAACTGCATCATATTGTCAGACTTGACCATCAGCTGGGACTTGCACTGCTGATACTTGCTGCGCACATGCTGTAGCACCTTGTGATCCTGTTCTAGCTGAGTGGACAGCGCTTGTAGTTCGCTGCGTGCGCGAACCGCCTCCTCGCTGTGCTCCGATATCAATAGTGTTATCTGACTGGTCAGTTCCTTGTTCTTGCCGAGCAGATGGTAAATCTGCTTCCCCAGCTCCTCCAAGGCGGCATCCTTGTCTGTAATCTGCTGGCGCATATCGGACAAGTTTTGATCTGCTAGCTTGGCGCACTCGTCCAGCTCCTTGTAACGCATTTGCAGCTTAATGAAATCGCTCTGCAGTGCACGTTCTGTGGCCAATTGCACTGCCAACCGGCGATCGTACTGCTCCTGGAGATGGGCTTCCACGTTGGTATGCTGGCGCTCCTTGTCTTCAGCTGCCTGCTCCAGTTCCTCCTTCAGCTGACGCAGGGCCTTCGCTTGAGTGGAAAGGCTCTCGACCTGTGCCATCAGCTCTGTGCGACTGGCGTTTACGGCATTGTACTGGGCCTGTAGATTCTTCGTTGAGTCCTGTTCACGACTCAGTTCCAGGCTCAGATGCTCCAGCACAGAGACAATCAGCTGGATTTGCAGAGTCGATGAAGCCTCCAGAGCATCAACAGACGGCAGAGTGCACTTCAAGAGCTCATCCTTCTCCTGCTGATCTGCCATCAAGCGGAAAAGTTGCTCAGCCATGCGGCGTCTGCCATCAGCCGCTGCTGCCAGCTGCTTCTTTAGATCCTCATTCTCGGTCTCCTTCTCGCGGAGTTGCTTGTCGACCACAGAGATGGCTAGATTCTCTGGCGTAATATTCATGCTGCCACCAGTCAGCGAAGTGTCAAGCAGCTCCCCGGAAGCATTCAAGATTTCGCGGCGGCTTTGTAGCTCGGCCCGCACTTCCTCCAGACACTTTTCCACGTCCAGTTTATCGCGCTTGAGAATCTCAATCTCCTCAGCTTTGGCAGACTCTGCCAGCTTCAGCAGATCCAAGTTGCTCACCAATTCCTCAATGCGCTGTTCATAGCTAATGACCTGCAGCTCAGTAGCCTTCAGCTGGAATCAGAGGGAGGACAAAGGCTATAGCAACACGATTCACTCTCCGATTGGATGAGCTAGTTGACTTACATTCTCTTTCAAATGGATTTTTTCGCTTTGTAGATCCTGCAGCTTCTCGTTGGTTGCCAATATGATGGCCTCCTTATCACTGATCTGCTTCAGCAACTGCTTTTTCAGCTGGAGATGGAAAGGAGAGAGGATTACAATGATGGTCGTGGTGGGAGCTCAGGAAGCTGAAACACCTACCTGTGCAGCCTCATTTTGCATTTGATTGGACTCAATGTTGCTTTCCTCATCCTCATTGGCCACTGAGGCCTTCAGCTCGTTCAGTTGTGACTTTTTAATTCGATTCTCTGCAGGCGGAATTCGATTGTGTTGATCGATTGGGAAGAATTAGATTGAGACGCCCTCACTCACCCTTCATAAGAGACGCAATTAGGTTCTCATTCTCCTTGATCTGATCCTCCAGCATGGTCTTCTCATACCGCTCTGTGGCCAGTTCGGCGCGCAGGCCCAGCACCTCACGTGTGCGCTGGTGCAAGAGCTCTGTGCGGGGCGTGGATGGAGCCACAATCAATTCACCATTGGATAGTGTCGATACATCTTTAGCTGGCGATAAGGACGTCCCGCCTGGAGTGCTGGTCTTCAAGGGCTGCTTGAAGCCATCGCCACTGCCGTTACCGCTACCATTAGCGCTGGTAACGTGCGTGCAAGTGTGGAAGGAGCCGCAGCTGTCGTCATTCTCCGAGTTGCAGTCAAACTCCTCGCTCTGGAACACTGTGGCTACATGCTCAATGGCCTTGTCCAGGCGCTCGCGCTTTAACTGCGGCCCATCGACCGTCTGGGCAAAGAACGTGGCAATGCAGCGTTGGGCAGCATCGGACAGCTGTTGGCACATGCTGTGATAAAACTCACTGGGACTCTTCACGCAAGAGTAGTGAATGAGCAGCGAGTACAAGTAGACGTAGTCGGAGGTTAGGAACTTGCCCTGCCGGTCCACGTGGATGGCGTACTCTGGATAGTGGACTGTGAAGGAGCAGGCAAGGGGAAGCCGTAAGCCAAGGCAGCACCAACGGCGTCTCTACTTACGTGATAAGAATCCTTTTAGTGACAACAACAAGGGTGGATTCGTGTGACGCATATACACAGCATAGAAGGCCTCAATGTTCACCAGCTCCAGGGTCGAATATTCCTGCTTGCTAAAGCCGCATTGCATAACCTACAAGTGCGCGCACAATGAGAGAAAATTTTTTACGGCGCAGCGCAGCGCGCCACTCAACTCACCCATTCCAGGAGCACCCGCTTCCAGGTGCGCATGAACAGATCCATCCCGACAACGCTGCGTTGCGCAAACGCAACACGAACGCAACGAAATCACAAAAAAACGACGAAATCACTAACAACCACGTGCGACGAAGGATGTAAACTGCAAGGGTTACGAATTGAAAAGAAAAATGTAAAAGAAAACTAAAAAGTTTTTCTCCTCTGCGCATTCTCATCCGTATGGCTATGCATGCGTCTGTGTGTGTGTGTGCGTTTGTGTGCAAGCGAGTTGCCAAAAAATTTTTCGCCTGGATATGTGTTTGTGTGTGTGTTAAAGGCTTTTTACTTACCAGAATATAGAAAAATAAATAAAACTTTTTAAGGAACTTCGATTTACACTCCACTGGGATTCAAACTCGAATGTTTCAAAATGAAAAAGGTCAACCGAGACCAAAAGAATTTTTGGGCAAAGCCTACTGTGACCTACTGACCTATACAAAAAAATAATTTATAAAATTGTCATGGCACAATGCGGTGATTCTTTTCGGTAACTTTACAAATATTTCAACGGCCTCAACAAAAAAAAAAAACTTTACAATTATTAATATTTTAACCCCGCAACTTTGACAATTCGAAACAGACAATGCAAAATGCACAAAACAAAGACCGACGCCGCTAATTTTTAAATTTTAAGAGGTAATAACACGATATATGTATAAGGGTGGTCTCTGCCTGCCTATTGTCAGCACTTGGACATCGCCAATAAGCAACGACCTCGCAAGCAAGCAAACAAAATTACAACAATCTAACCAGACCAAGCGTAGAATGCATTCGTGTGAATTAAAGAATTAACCAACTCACTACAAAGTAAGAGAGAAAATAGCATTCGCTTACCAAACTTGTATAACTCGAGAAACGAAATAAAATTTGCAACACAAAACAGACGCCGGCGGTTTTTAAATTCTAATAGGCGACGCACGTTGTAGGAATATAGGTAGTCCGATCACTGTCAATATGCAGTGCTTGCTGAATACACACACTTGGTTATATATCTTGATTCTTGTAGAAAATATATAATTTAAATATTTTCCTAACCGTAAGAGAGAATATAAAATATAGATTAACACGTTTTTACAGGGACAAACAATGCAATGAGTATGTGGTTGAGCCAGTTTAATGAGTGAGCCTAAGCCTACTTAGATTTGAAGCGCAAAGTACAAGCTTTGAATTTTGAATTTGATTTCCAACACTACGCCATGCGGATTACACTTCGTAACAATCTATACAGCAAAACTAAAAATATCGACTGCATTGCATACATACAAAAGCTCAGTCTTATCGTACTGCTTTTAAACTTTAACAGTTAAACTTGAATATGCATACACCAATCAGTTAAAAAAAAATACAATAAACGGATTAGAGTAATACATATTCGTTTTTATTATAATATTTTTAACAGTGGAATAGTATTTCATGGTCTCTCTTTGGAGTACACACTTTGCTTAAACTTAATTCCAACATGAATCCCGGTTGGCAGCACTATCGGAACTGACTCTTTACAATAAAAAATAAAATATCGCCGATATTGCTCTCGTGCAAGAGCTGTTTTATACAGAACTGTTTTAACTGTAAATCTGAAAACTCCGCCTGCTTGGCAACGGCTTTCTTTTCCAAGCTTCGTGTTTTTTTTTTTTTTTTTAACTTTTATTACTTAATATCACCAACAACGTACGCTTTAGTTGCAAACGCACAATAATTTTCGCATAGACACAGTGCACACACATACATATTCATATAAATATTTGCGGCTGACGCCAAGCATTTACAGTTATTTCAATCTTTTCCCTGGCAGAAGAAGAAGAGAAAATGCCAGAAGAGCGTTGTGGCGCCATAAACTAAGCCCGCCAATCCGACGGCGGCCTGAAACGAATACCGCACCACAACCCAATGGGCCAGCGAGCCCCACACGAGTATAAGCAGGCCGTTGGTAAAGTGAACAGGACGGCGGATGGCTGTCCAGTTGGCACGCGTCATGCCCAGTTGAAAGACGAGCTCCTGCAGGAAGATGGTGGTGGCCTGACCGAATCCCAAAAGCACAGCGGAGACGCTCAACAGCAGCTTTGACGTGGAGAAGCTGATGACTAAAAAAGAAAAAGACGAAAAGCCGAAGGCTCACTGGTAGGTGGGTAGGTTCTTGCTGTAGAGTCTGTGGTTGGAGGCTTACAGATCAGGGCGAGACACTTGCTGAGTCCGCCCAGGAGATGCCACTGGATTTTTCGCTTATAGAGGCTGGTGCCGAAGCGCGGCGTCATCAGGGAGAAGCACATCCAGGGGAAGCCCAGCAGGACAAAGAGGAATGGAATCTCGGCGTTCTTCAGGGCATGATGGCTCACAGCCAGTCCGGGCAGCACAGTCAGGCACATTACATAGCTGAATATGTCTGCCGACAGGACCAAGGTGGTGGCATACAGCTGGGGCACGAACAGGGCCTGCTGCAGCGGCATGGCAATCTTATCCAGCAGATTCCACCACAAGTGCGAGGTGACGGCCCGAGACATGCGACGTATGCGGCGCTATAAAAGTGAGGCAAAGTGAAAACGATTAGCTAGATCCTCAGTCCAGCTGCCTGCGTTGCGTTCTCACCAGGTTCGCATGCGCCTCGGGCAGCGGTGAGGAGCTTCCCGTGCCGCTGGCATTCAGGGAATTCTGTGTATGGAGTCGGGCATTGGACAACGACTTGTGCGAAATGGGCTTGTCAATGGTGGCATTGCTGGAGCGCATTATAGACACCGTCTCATCCTCCTCTGGTATGATCTCCATGATCTCCACACCATTGACATTCACGTAGGTGACGTAGGCCTCATCCGTGGCCAGCATGTAGTTGCTATGCGTATCGGCGACGGCAGCGGCCACCATGGCAGCTTCAGGACCTGGGCCAGCACCTCCGCTGAGCAGTGACATTTCGGTGGCCGGATTGCGCCACGAATGCGTATCCAGGCCGTCCATCTGGTCGGCTATTAGGTTCACTGCCAAAGCACTGCGCAGGGGCAAAGCCCCGAAGCCCGTCTCCGCCTTGATGACCGAAATGCGTTTCGTGGTGAACGCATCCTCGCGATGCTTTGTTATGATCAGGCTGAGCGGTATGAGATTCACCAACATGGCCGACATCAGGACAATCGACTGGGCTGTGCCGTACAGGGGACGCAGGCTGGTGAAGACGAACGACAGGAATAGTTGGCAGAAGGCCTCGCCCAGCAGGTGAATCGTCTTGCGTACGTATTTATCCTCTCGTGGACGCACTGCCTCCAGTATCACGTGTGTCTTCCACAAATACAGGCTCGAACCAATGCCTGCAATTGAGATGGAGAATCGGCAATGGCAATCGCCGATGGATGGATGGATGGATGGAGATTTTACCTGCAAAGCAGCCGTAGAAGACAATGGCCACGATCTGGGTGGTGGTGGTGACCAGTATCCAGGCGGAGGAGAAGAATATGCCGCTGATCATTAGCGAGAGGCAGGCAATCAAGGCAGCCAGCAGGAAGGTGCGTCTGTATTGATTCGTCTGCCTGGCTCGGCCGCTGTACTCTGTGTCCAGATGCTCCATTATGGAGCGACAGAGCTCCCCAGTGGCCTGATAGACAATGGCGGGCCAAATGCGCAGCACCAGATCCTTGTCCGACTCCACAATGTTGCCATACAGATAGGCAGGCGTTGCCAGGAAGGCCTGAATGTGGAATGTGGAAACAAGATCATTGAAAGCAGCTTAATCTGTCCGCCTCCGTCTCGTTTCTTACATGGATGACGATGCCGCAGAGCAAATACTTCTGTTGAATGTGCTTCTTGATCACTCGTCGTCGCTGCACACCAGCTGTGGCCCGGGCAGTGGGTCGACGTGCCGATGGCGTGACGCCAGCACCAATCGTTGCCACCGTTGCCATTGTGTCCTCGCGCAAACGATTGTTAATGTATCTCTGACAAGACAAGATGCGTCTGAAATGCTTATGGATGGCTTGATGGTTGATGGCTGATGATAAGCATCCGTGTTCGCCGCCCTCTCAGCTTGTGTAAGCTCTGTTGTCTGTCTATGGAGACACTTCTCCTGCCCGTTGCTGGTATTCAACATCGTTTTACCAAAAACCCAAAACCCGTTTAGATAATGACAAAAAGACAACAACAACTAACCAACCAACCACCAGCTCTGATAATAATCGCGCTTATCACTCTCGTAGATATCTAAGTACGCACAACCCCCACACACTCACCCACCCGACACACACACAGACGGACTCCAGCGGATGGATGGAAAGGACGGGCCAGCGAGCGAGAGATTAATGCCAGATAATAGAAGTGTAAAGCAGTCGCTTGTCTACAGCTGGCAAAGCTTTGCCTGCCTCTCTCTGCACTGCCAGCGTCGCGTCGGCAGAGGATTACGATTAGCTGCCTGCTGCGTGCGATACACAGACGACAGACAGCCGAACAATCAAATGAGCTGCATAATGATGTTCTGTCCACACCAATGGAAGATTTCTGGAGCAGCTATAACCGGAGGGAAGCAATGGGGTGAGTTTTCATTGAATTCTATTATCCACTAGGCGAAGAGCCCCTCAAGGGTGCCTCATCTAAGATTTGTTGGTGGTTGCGCTTCTGCTTTTAAATTAGTTTATAGACAGATCAGGATTGTAAGATGCCATTTCAATTGCCTGGGATGCAGTTTCATTCTCATTTCCGCATTGGAATTGTCTTTGGGTTGATCGAAATGGGTTTTCTCGAAGCAGTCTCTCTCTGTCCTTGGAGAGGGAAGCGGGAAGTTGTCGTTTGTTATTCCAAAATCTTGTTGCCCTGCAATCCGAGAGATGAGGGTCCACTAGTAGCTTCTATAGGCTGATTCCTGGCACACTTATGAGGTCCTTTCCTGAGTCGTTAAAGTCAAAGGTCAATTGCTGATGGCTTAGCTGCCCAAGATGGTCAATTGAGACTTTGTCAGGTCTCGTTTGATGGGAGATGTGTCTTTGTGTTGTGTCTTGGCAAGCAGCTCGATGCCTTGATGCGTCACACATGTTGTTGTGTTGTGGATGGGTGGTTGGTTGGTGGTGGTCACATCAAAGATTCTGGTGAATCCAAAGCGTAAACAACGTGACACAAACAAGCCCAGCAGTTCGCGCGCATATCTGTCGCCCCTTCACTCCACTCCGTGTCCCATCGGAGTAGCCCTGTTGCCGATTGACCTCCTACCGCGCTTATCGCTGGAAGAGATTTCTTTTCTTATCTTTACACACTTCCGTTTCATATTCATATCCGTGGACAGTTGACGGCCTGGGAGGGAGCAGCTGAGCGACTACTGGGCTATGGCTTATCGGTTTACAACAGATTGCTGTGATAACCAGCTCATTAGACTACGTCAAATCAGGCGCAATTGGGCAGGCGGAGTGGGATCGACGTGTAGCGGTGGGAATTTTACGAGAATAAACGCCCGTCATATGCTTACACAGAACTGTAGAGGTGGAGTCTGGGGGCCAAGAGCGAGACCGAGATGGTGGGTCAGATAAACAGCATCCGGTTGGAGGGTTCCGCTATATAAAGTGGGTGACGGACTGGCGAAAGCTCAGACAACGATCGACCGACGTTAGCCACTGGCAAACGATGACAACGACGACTGCATCTCATACAACAACAATAACAACAACCAACGGAATAATGACAGTTAGACGAGGCAAGTGCTCGATGGTGTCCTCCATCCTGCTGCTCTGTGTGGCCCTGGTAAGTGTTGAGAAGGGGGTTGACTGTGTCTAGGATGCGTGTGTGGATGTTTAACGGACAATGGCTTTCAGGTGCTGACCAAGTCCTGCGGCATTATGGCCTTCAGTGGCGATGGCAACACTGACGTAGCATCCTCCGCGGATGCCTGGATAGACGTTGGTGAGGGTAGCGGTTGGACCCATGATGCCAGCAAAGCTGACCCAGTGGAGACTGTTGAGGATGTGACTACAACAACTGCTGCTGATGTGGGTGGAGATGTAGAGACAACAACAACAGCAGCAGCAGCAGAGACCACCACACAGTCAGAGGAACATAATTCGGACACTACGGAAGCCAGCGGCAGCAGCAGCAACCCGGTAGAGGAAACCACTGTTCCAGAGCAGTCTGAGCCGGAGACAACTACTAGTGAGGCGTCTCAGGAAACCACCATCAGCACCACCAGCACTGTTCAAAACGAGCCGGTGACCACAACTTCCGCTCTGGAGTCGACCCCAACCACCATCGCCTCAACGCCATCAACTACAGCGGCTCCACCCTTGTTCGAGTGCCTGGCCATTGGCCAGTTCCCGCACATCAGTGGTGACTGCACAAGCTTCCACAAATGCCTGCCCGATCCCCTTGGCAAGCTGCAAGCCCTCGACCTGACCTGTCCCCCACTGACTGCCTTTGCACCCACCCACGGACGCTGTAGCAGAGATGTCTCTGCTTGCCTGGCGGATAGCTTCCAATGCGTGGCCGTTGGTCGCTTTGCTGGCATCGATGAGACCTATTATTATAGCTGCGTGGCCAGCCTACAGGGTGGCTTTCACAAGTTCATTGTGCGCTGCTCCAGCGGCCAGCGATTTGAGGCATTGATTGGTGGCTGCTGGCGCTACGACTGGACACAAATTGTACCCGGGCAAGAGGCATTGGAAATCAGCGATCTGGCTGCCATCAAGCGGGAGCTGAAACAATTCAAGGCCGAAGAGAAATTGCGCAAGAAGGCCGAAAAGGAAAAGGAGAAATTGGCGCGTAAACAGCAGAAGCAGCTGGAGAAGCAGGCCCAGAAGGCTGCCAAGGAACAGGCCAAACAGCAGGCCAAGGCTGATAAGGAGAAGGCCAAGTCCGATCAATCAGTAGATAGCGGTGAATCCGTAGAGTCCACAGACCTCTAAACGGAGGCCACAGTCCGCACTCTGAACGATCCCTTGTCCATGTTGGTGTATTGTCTAGTCTATTCCCCCTTAAGTGCACGTTATTATCCTTCTTTTTTTGTTTTTGCCACGAATAAATCAGAAGCAATATGAATTCAGTTTCCCCGTCTCCGGTCAGTGGAATCCTTAGGGTGACCCCGGTAGGCCTTCCCCTTGCGATAAGCAAACTCATTAACGTTCCGCCCTGAGCTTGGCATTGGGTGATTGGTGATTGGTTCTTGTACGTCGTTGGTCAGTCAATCTGGAAAGCATTGTTTTCTTATCAGCCAATCGACCGTAATCTCAACGATTACTTCGAACTTGGGCCAGACGAGGGTATATAAGACCGATGCAGAAGGCCCAGGCAGTTAGTCCGTCAAAATTAACGAGTTCCAAGCGAAACGAGAAAGAAAAACATCGATTGTCCTGCTAAGAGATCCAAGTTCCATCGCCATTATGTTGAAGCTTAAACTGTTGCTCGGTCCTGTCTGGCTGTTGCTAGTGTCGGTGGCCGTCGAGGCCGATAGCGGCCATCCCTGTGCTGCCACCGGCTTCTTTGCCGTTGTGGATAAGACACCGGAATTCTATGCCTGCGACAAGACCCCAAGAGGCGGTTACTCTCTGAGGTCCTTGAGATGCCAAACGGGCGCCGTGTTTGTGTCCCACCTTGGCAAATGCATCGAATCGGCTAAATTGGAAGCTTTGTCGCTGAGTGAGGCGCTGTCAGAGGAGGAGGAGGAGGAGAAGAGGGAGAATCGTGATGGCAGTGACATTGAACAGCCAACTGTACCAACCACAGAAGCCACCACAAGAACCACGCAGCCCTCCACTGGTGTCTTTTCGGAAAACACTGCAGCAGAGGAAACCACGGCTGCCACCACTCCAACCACCGAAGCTGGAGCTTCCACCGCCACCACCGCAGCTACCACCGAAGCTGGAGCTTCCACTGCCACCACCGAAGCTGGAGCTTCCACCGCCACCACCGCAGCTACCACCGAAGCTGGAGCTTCCACTGCCACCACCGAAGCTGGAGCTTCCACCGCCACCAC
>JAWNPV010000137.1:10552-33461 GCA_035078785.1 Collessia kirishimana
TACCACCGAAGCTGGAGCTTCCACCGCCACCACTGCAGCTACCACCGAAGCTGGAGCTTCCACCGCCACCACTGCAGCTACCACCGAAGCTGGAGCTTCCACCGCCACCACCGCAGCCACTACAGCCGGTAGCGCTTCCACCGCCACAACGAAGGCCACCACAACAGTAGACGAGAACTGCCCTGACGTTGGCTTCTTCCCATTGAGCGGCAGCTGCTCCGACTATTTCTACTGCTACCAATCGTCAAACAGCCTCACAGCCTACACCTTTGAGTGTCCCGAGCCCATGCAGTTCGATCCTAGGGGCAACTATTGCAGCGCCGATTTCGACTGCACTGCGGAAGACCAATGAAGATGGCAGGCGCCGCCCCCTGGCAGCAACAGAAACGAAATGTTCTCTGTATAAATTATAAAAAATATTTTTTTTCCTTTTTTTTTTCACCACTAAGTTTGTCACGCCCTCCTGGATCACCTTCCAAGAGTTCCCAATTCAATGTTTTTTTTTTTTCGAGTGAATAAATTGTAGTTTAATTGATATTAATTTAGTGAAAACGCTTATCTCGCTCCTATCGCGGCATCTCGAACCCTCTTGATGGACTGTCGAGTGGTTGCTTATGACCAACGAAAATTAATTTCTTTTATTTCTCGAGCTCCGATGCAAAAGGCTTCTCTATCTTCGATAAGGTCTGCTGCTCTTGTCGCTCCTCCTGTTATTGTTGTTGTTGATCCACCTCGAGTACTGCGGTGTGTGGCTTATCGATTGCTTTCAAAAATCTCCGCCATTCCAAATTGACAAATTAGCTGCGTTAATGACAGTTCAATTTCCTCTTTTTCTTTATTTATTTATTTAATTTTGTCTTTGTGGAGCAAGGCTGGTCGTTGTCGACGACGTATCAAGTGTGTGCAGATGTTGATACTAGATAGGAAGCCCCTTCACGCCCCTCGCTTTGCCAAGGGGAAGAACCTAGATATGTGAGTCTAAGAATCAAAGCTGCAGGGTCCCCATGTAGTCCCATCCATGTTCTAGGATCCTTGTGTTGCCTTCTACATCCCTCCGCAATGCCACCATCTATAGTTTCTCTAGGGTTGGCTAAGCAACAGGACTCTGTGGCTGTCCAATTGACCCGCAGTTGCTGCCTGCTACCTTGATGGAGCTCAAAGACTAGAAACTTTGCAAATGCTGTTGCCTTTACGTATGCAGTGCGCCGTTGGCCACAACAACGATGAATTCTCAAATGAGTGAAAGTGGCATTGCGATTGCATAAATCCGCTTTTGGGGCAGCGAGCGCGAAGGGGCAATGGCAATGGCAGCGGCAACGGCAGCGGCAGCGTTTCTCAGTTGGTTGGACAATTGCGCATGCGCGCAACTCGTTAAAATTATTTCAACGGCTTCGTCAGCAGCGGCGACAATTAAAGCCGCCGAGCAGAAGATGCCTTCCAACATGAAATCGCTCAGCATTTGGCAGCAGTCCAGACACGTACAGCCAGAGTCCGCCGCCCCCCCTTTTTGTCGTTGACTCGGCCATTACTTTGGCCCCTAAATGGCCATGATGTTGGCAGATATCTTTTGGCCACCATTATCTGCCCGAGTGCAGCGCCATCGCCATCGCCATCTCGTTACTTATCCATCTAAAAAGTATCTTGACTAGCATCTGAGTTGTCTTATTGTTATCCGCTTTCTTTCCGTTTTCGGGGCAGGTGTTTGGCCATTTCGGGATTCCGTTACACACACACCACCAGCAACAACAGTTACAAGTTGGCATTGTGCGCCCGTTTTGACGAGTCTGAATCTTCTAGTCATCTAACCTCTGTCATCTCCACCGCTGACGTCGAGAGATAAATGGCGAGATACACAGTTGACGCTTTATTTGAATGCTGCTGCCCCGCCGCTGTCTGTTGCATAATTCGCACATTTACACGTTGTGTTTTCTGTTTGTTGAAACATTACATTTAATAGGCTCAAGCAATAAGAGAGAAAGAAGCGTTGACAGCCAGCGAGAAAGGTGTCCGCCGCCCAACAAGCCGAGGCGCGTATACTTAACTGGCTGTGGATGGTTGTCAAGTTGTCGCAAAGCAGTTCGGCTTCTGAGACTCTGAAAACAAAAAGCAGAAAAGGACGCCCCGCTAGTCAATGCTGATGTCGTCAGCATGACAAATCGCTTAGCCCCTTTACTGGGCCATCAAGTCCAATAGACCAATAAAGAAATTACAGAAAAATAAAATAAAATAAAAAATATGCCAGCCAAGATCAGTGAGATCAGGGAGAGTGATGGACTAAGAGAGAGAGAGAGTGATGGACCCAGTCGACTTACGTCTTCCTAGTTTACAACACTCTTGAGTCTTGAGCAACTTGCTACAATGGTCTCTGCCTGCATTCGATTGAGAAACGCTGTCCAATGTTTCCTGGATTTGCAATGATCTTTGAACAGAATGTTGCAACAATCACACTAATCTTTTCCCCTCTTCCCTCCCGTTTCAGAGAAGCCCGTGAGTAAGTGTGAATTTATTAAATTTTATTTTGTTTGTCATTCATCGAGTGTCTTTTGCAGATTATTTTTCAATGAGGAGAACACCGTGGAGCACCTGGATCATCATGGACTTTTATTGATTGCAGTTCAAGCATGTGAGTCGGGTATAGTTTCCATCGTTTGTTTAGAGGTCAATTGGTACAGAGTCAGGATTATGTAGCTTTGATTCTTGGGGGAATTTCTACTTTCCACTCAAGGATGCCCCCTTTGGACTAGGGTTTTTCCCTTAGTAAGGATGCTTGCTGCGCTCTGCGTTTATTCCCACCAAACATGTCCAGCCCTTGGCCGCCTGCTAGAGCACAGCTTATTGGCTATTCTAGTGGGAAGCTGGACAGATGCCAAATGTCAGTTGGCAGTTAAAGTCTTGTCACAGATATTTGCAACATTTTGCATGCTGCCTTTGAGCTTAAGCCGCCCTCCAGCGCTCACGCAGCTATACAATCGTGCCGCTCTCACTCGCCATCTATCTCAGTGGCTACCTCTCTGCTGTTGCCGCTACCATTGTGCCTGCCTGCCTCGCTCTCTTGCTCTCTCTCTGTTGGTGAATCGGTGTCTCTGATGCCGCTTTACCTGTCGCATTTCCCATGCGCACCGCTCAGTTTGTGGGCGCCTGCGCGCATGTGCAGTTTGTTTTTTCGTCTTCGCTTTGGTCTGTACGGCTGCTTCGGCCAACGAGTTGTTGCCAACGCGTTAGAGTCACATCCGTGGGGATTCGCAACGAAGTTCGGCAAACAAAAGTGAAAACAACGACGCTTTTGCATGTGACACAAACGAATATAAAACGTTGATTTTATTTGTTTTTGTTTTTTTTTTTTTTTCAAGTGAAAGTTCTCAAGAGTTCTGTTTAGTGATCAGTGAGCAATTGGATCAATTATCATATGAAATTCTTTAGAATTTTAGAAAGTCGAAACGTTTCTACCTGCCGCAGGATCAGCACTCGGCATCAAGTTCAAGATCAAAACAGACCAACAGAGCGTACAGAGTGAAGAGTGACGCCCAGGGCCAGGCTGTGCCATTCGCACTTCAGTGTTTGTTGCATTTTCCTGGGAAAACCTTGTATGCACTCATCGTGCGCGCACTCAGAAAATGGTAAGTTGGGAAGTGGAAAGAGACAAGAATTTCCATCAGGATGGTGGTTGATGGTTGAGTTTTGTGTTCCAAGCAGCTAAGACTTTGCTTGTTAGCTAGGTCAGGTCTTCTGCTTCTTCTCTGTCCCTACAAGGTGCTTGAGTATTTCTAAGGAAAAGGGGATTAAACTGCCAGATGAGAGACCCCTCCGCTGACCCCTAGAAGAGAACATGAAACACAAAAATCCAATTAATATTGTTTGAGAACGTTTGCTAGACGAGGCTGCCACTTCTCTATCTCCGATTAGACGAACTGTCTGAACCCCTAGAAAGACTCTTTGTTTGTCGCTGCCCTTTCTACTCTGTTGCATTGCTGTTCAGTAATTTATTTGCTTTGCATACTGTAAAGTCCCCAAATGACATTTTATCGTGGCAATAAACTTTATCGCAATAGGTTTGAAAGTCACAATCAACCACCGCAAATTAAATTGTAAAACATTTATTGTCTAGTTTATGTGACTTGATGTTATCAGGAAATGTTCGAGGCAAGCGTTAGGCAGTCTCAACTGATCACAGCCGATTGATTTTCCTGATCTTCAAACCCTTTAGTTCTCTTCTTCTATGTCTAGAATATTTCTTAAGATTTTCCTTCTGTAGGTCTGACTATTCCGAGTAGAAACAGCTTAAGCGAGCAGCTACTCTGTGTCCTTGGCAATTGCGCAATTGATGGACAGCTTGTCATGGCTGATCCCTGTGTGGCATAGCATTATGCATGGCTCAATCCTCCATTCCATTGTGTGAGTGACTTAGACGCGTTTCCCTTTGCTGGTGGCAATCACTTTTGGCTTAGTTTGGTTTCGGGTTTTTAGCCTTATCAGGCTCTGGCGATATGCATGCCAATTAGCCGCGTTTTTGGCTTTGAATGGGCAGATCGAATCGTATCGCCCTGGCTGGCTGGCTGGCTGGTTAAGCATGCCAATTAAGATTTGTGGCGGCCCCTGTGCAAATGGGTGGATAAACTGGCGGCGACGCTTATGTAATCCGCTTTGCACCCCAGATAATGTTTTTTCAAAAATTATTACATTGTTTTCGGTTTCTGTTTCTGTTTCTGCTTGTGTTTTATGGTCGCTGCTTTTGACATGCGTAACAGGTGCGTTGAATGCATTTCAATTGAAGCTCAGAGTGTGCTCGACTGATTTTTACAGCTTTTGGCTTAACTAGCTGATTATGCGGGCGACACAATCACTGCCCATGGATCATAGTATCGCCATTGTAATGTCTAATGAACAATGTGGGGTGTCACACGTAATTGTAGCACTCGAAAGTCTCTTGTCTCTGGCTCTTCTTGGTTAGCAGCCACCAAACATCCAGCAGTCAAATGTTCAACGATCCGCCGATCTGCGGATTGGTTAATTGCTGCGATCATAAAAACCAATATAAAGCCACCGATAGGGGCAACGAGGCATGAATCTCTCTGGGGTTGAATATGCGTACCACTGGAGCATCATAGCCAGCAACACGGTGTGGTGGTCGACGGCTGTCTGTGCGTTTTTAATGTCATTGACTGCTTAATGCGCCTGGCTTGGCCTCTGGTCTCTGGCTTTGGCTTTGGCTTTGGCCTGCTCTGGCTTAACCTGGCCTGGCCCGGTCAGGTCTGCTCTGCTCTGCTCTGATAGATGCACACGCAGCCACGACACGAGCCAACAGCAATTATATAATCGCAATCGCCTTTGATGATGGCACTTTCATTGACTGCCTGATGCCATGCGATGCGAGGCGATGCGAAGAGGCTTTGGTCACCAGCTATGCGCTTTGTAAAAGTGTTGATGTGATAATTCATTTAATTGCTAAATGAATGGGAAGTGCACTGAGTAGGAAAGTGTTTTGCACACATCTCTCTGTCCTCTATCCCCCTCCCCTTCTCGGTTTGTGCGTTTGCAATTGCCGCACATTTAGCCAGGCTACTAGCTGGCTGTTGGCCAGAAATGACTGAGCAGACTGAGCACAAAGTAGCTGGCATTAAAGAAAAAAAAACAAACAACAGAAAACAACTCTCCCCACAGTCAGAGACACAGACACATCCATTGGAATGACACAGTGCATGCCAAGGATTGTCTTGTGCTTGACACGGGGCATCATAGAGTGGCCAGGTGTAGTTGGTTGTACAGGGAAGGATTTTCTTGTACCCATTGGCCTGAGCTTCCTGACTTTCTGCTCGCCAACAAGCAGTTCGTTTCGTTTTTCTTGATTGCTTGTTGCAAATGTTCAAATTTAATAGATGGCGCATCCACTGAGATGACACTCCCAGGCAGGGGTCACAAGCATCTGTGTTTCCTTTGTCGACTCCCTGAGATGATTCAAAGCTTCATAGGTGCCTTAGCACAAATATCGGGGCAGCCCAGCTCTGGTGGAGTTGGCCGCCTGGACTTTCCTTTACGTCACTTTATATCAATGATTACCTGGGACCTCTGACACCCAAGGGAAACAAGTCAACCCGTCTCTTCCTATTATGTTTGCCTATGAGTAATGCGGCTGTTCTGTCTTCGTCTTGCTTTATTTCAACACTCAAATCGTAAAGCAAACAGACAACAACAGACTCTTGCGAAAGCTTTTCTCTGCCTTCCCATTAGAGCAACTTCCGTTTGAATACGCAAACCCCCAGCCGCATCCTCTGCCCAATGCACCCCATTGAAATATTATTTTACAGTTACCACAGACCCATTTGCATATCTTTCGCTTCTGACAATTACTCGGCGGATTATCGCCTTCTCGTGTGGCGCTTGTATAATCCACAAGCCATCGTAATGAGCTAAATGCCAGCAAATGGCCTAATGACGTTCGCATGATGTATCTGGCCGATTACGCATGCGTCGTCTCACATTTTTGCAGTGACAAATCCCCCCCGCCTGGGCAATTAAAATAGAAAAATTTAATGGCTAAAAGAAATAGGCAATACAGCAAAGTATAATTAAATTAGATCTGCCTGTGTGTGTTGTTTGCCACACTTAATTATAATTAAAATATTATGCGGCTTTGCTCTGGCTGTCTCTGTCTCTGTCTCTTAGGCTGACTGTCGCTCTCTATACCGTTCGTTGTTGTTTCTGCTCATTATGAAGTCTCGTTTTTTTTGTTTTTTATGGGCCGCCAGAAAGACACAGAAAGAAGAAATAATCAGTTGCAATTTCACTTCAATTTTAACAACCCACAATGAACGCGGAGCGTCAGTTATTTATGTGACGCCGTCTATTCATAATTGAGGCCTTTCGTAGCATCTACGGAGGAGGTCGGCCTGTCGGCCTGTCTGTCTGTCTATCTGTTTGTCACTGGACAACAGCCGCGTCAGGTCTTTGACAAAGTTTTCCCACACAGAGTTCAGCGAAATACTTTTTCGCCTATTCGGACCGCAGAGTGAAGTGAGGAGGAGCAGCAGACGTTTGTCAAAATCCCATTTACAGAACTTGCATAACCAGACTCCGCTCAGTCCAGCTCAGCTCAGCATGTTAAATAAATAAATAAATAAGCGGGGCTTCCATCAAGTTTCCACCAAGCTGGCTAGCTGCCCAGCGGCCCACAAAAACGTAACTTAATTGACGTCACTTAGGCCAATGCTCAGTCTTAATTATCTCTACTCCAATGGCGCTGCTGCTTGGCTTCACTTGACCAACACCAGGGCGGCAGGGGGGAGGCACTGCGCCTGACCCCTGCTGGAGAATTCAAAGAGAGAAAAGAAAACCCCCCTGAACGCTAAAGTTCAACGGCAAAAGAGCAAAACAAAAGGCTTTGGCTTTGGCTCACTTAGAAACACCAAAGTGAACCGAATATCCAACTGCAATCTCGCAATGGCAGCCCAACAACAAAGACTTTTACTTTTAATTCGAGATTTGCATTTTCAACACCCAAGTTCAACGTCGACGTCGATGCCAGCTTGCACAGTGGCCTTTGCTTAGCTTAAAAACTTGAACAGAAACCAACATTTCGGGTCTAGAAATCTGCATTGAACCAGTGAAGCGTGCTCGGGCGCCACTCAATGCAGAACTGTGGGATGTTCTTGCTTGACAGTCCTGATCGATGGCGTCTTTAGTCCTTTTAACTATTCGCTGGGCATACGAAGGCAAAATCCGCAAACCTTGACCCACTGTAGGTATCACAACATCGTTGCCATTCAACCGTCTCATGAGTAATTTTACAAAAACTAAAGCAAAATTTTATTGTTGTTTTTTTTGTGCGTCAAAGTCACAGACGAGCGAGGCGTCGACCCACCGAACCGCCGACCCACCGACCGGTTCTACAAAGCAAACACGAGACACAGACAGATAGACAGATAGTTTTCCAAACAAAGTCAAGCGGCAAGCGTCATGCGAACATTGTCTTGGATACTCCCGCGGCTACGACTACAGCAACAATAACAGTTTCAACTGTGACTTGAACAATTACACACACACACACACACACACAAGTGTTGGAAGTGCTGAGACGTCGCCGCCAGCCAGCTACCAACTGCCAAGGCATCCCCATCTATCCACCTATCCACCTCCTGCTGCCTGCTGCTTGCTGCCTTTGGCTTAACGGCTTGACGGGTTGGCGGGTTGGTGGGTTGGCGACTTTGCGCGTGTGAAAAGCGCATAATTTTTGGACGCGACGGATAAATTTTCACTTTTTTCCTGAGCATCTTCTATGGCAGCCGGTCTTCTTGCTCGTTGTTGCTGTTGTTACTGTTGCCCGCTTTGGCGTAGTTATTTTAATTTTTGTTTTTCCTTTGTGCGCTTTTCTTGGACGTTGTTGGACTAACTTAGTTGCTTGCTTGTTTGCTTGCTTGGTGGGGCTGGATGAGTTGAAGTGGCGACAATGCCAGAGCAGTTGCCCATCCACTAAGGCATTGTTTTGTTATTATTTTTTCTTTTTTTTTTTTTTACTTTTTATTATTATTGTTTTGGCAAAAAATATCTTTGTTTCTCTTTCTGTTCCATGGGGCTATTTGTCTATTGAAAGTTGATGTGTGTGGGAGTTCAACCCACTCAGCTGTGATTGAGAAACTAACAAAGGTCTCCCTGCCTGCTCCACACCCACTGCCAACCGCATATGACATTGTCAGCCCTCGTTTCGGGGGGCGTCAATGGCCAATTACAATATGCATCTGTGTCTGCCCGCCCTGCCCACCTGCCTGCCTTCCACTATGAAATCAATTTGTCAAACTTCTCTTGCCCTCAAGTCTGAGAAACTCAACCTGGCAACGCTTCTCTTCTCTCTTCATGTTTGTCACTCCTGGACTGTCAAAATTCCACTTCTGATATCTGGACTAAGGCCATTCAGGGAATATGATTAGTGTTGACTGATTTCAATTGGCCCCTGCCCCATGGGGCCAAGCCCAAGGCTGTGAGGAAGCTTTCATTTTCATCTGTGGCTGAATGGGTTGCTGGGGAGACGAAGAACGAGGCCCCTTAACTGTATAGTCGTGGGACAGGCTGGCAGATCAGCCAGGTAATTGATGCCATCAGCAGGCACCGCAGAAAATACCACAGCTTTGCCACCACCACCACCACCACCACCACCACTGTGCGTTTGTTATCTTCCGGGAGTGGGCTGAACTGGCTGTCTGGATGACTCTGGTTCGCGGGCTGCCAATTTCTGCACTTTGATTGTATTTACGATTATGATTATGCAAAGGTCTTTATTGTAAGCTGACTGATCGATTGATCCATCCACCCATCGATCGATCGATCGATCAGACTCGACCAGAGACGGCCTTTCCTTGGCGCATTCGTCTGTTGTTGCTTATTGCAACCTAATGGCAGTTGCAACAATAACATCGCTGCCTTAATTTGTTTATAATGAATGGCGCCAGGGATTACGCGATGGAAATTACAAACAAGCAAAAATAACTTGTTAATTACTCGCGTGTTGTCACAGCTGCTGCTGCTGCTGCTGCTTCGTCCGAGTCACTTGATTCCGTTCGATTTTCCGCATTGTTCGACTGCCACTCTGCTTGGTTACATCTTATGTTGTTGTTGGTGGTGCTGTTGGATGACAGTTTCGTAAAAAAAGTCTCATTTTCTCATTTTCGACTGGCAACAGTTTTAGCCAACTCCAGTCAGCGCAACGAATCACATTTGTTAGTCCAATAAGTTTTTTGCTTTCCTGTTGGTAAACAGTTTGAGGACAAAGCAATGGAGCTGGAGGGAAAGAGAGAGGGAAAGGCAATTTCGTCCTGTTCAAGTAGAAAAATGTCCAGATGGGAATGCTTCCTGAGCAGCTACAGCTCGACCACAATCATATCTGCTGTTCATTCGCCTGATAAGACAAATCAAATGAATTTTCCACCACTCGGCTTGGCTTGGCGACTTGCTGGCTCGCTTATCGCTGTCCCATCTGCCTAGAATTTCGTCTTAATGATGTTCAATTTCCCCATAAAGGGCGTTCAGTTTTATCAACCTTTGCGGGTTTTTTGTTTTTGCCAGGAAATTAATATTTAACCAGCCCAAGTGTGTCACGTGATCTGCCTGCCTTTTTTGCTGCCTGTTTTTTCGTTGTTTTGATTTTCTTGATATTTTTTCTGTCTGTTACTGCTGCTGCTGCCTGCATTTGTCCCACATTTCGCCCAGCTCCACTCCAACACTCTGAAACTTTTCTGCCATCTCATTTTGGAAAAGTTGGCAGTGGCTGGCGGCCACCACCTGCACCGGATTCGTCGTCAACCAACAACAAACAACAGATGTTTCCGTTCGTAGCCAGAGCCTCATGCATATAAAACTACGGAAAGAAGAAAAAAACGGCAAAAAAGCCAAATTGAATTTAAATAATCAGAGAAACGAAAGTGATTGGCAAAAATCTGACCCTCAACATTGCTTGGCACTGATAACCGCCAACGGAGACCCAAAAATATGTGTCGTAAATCTTATGAATGTGGATGATTCACCTTCCCACTGCCCACTGCCAGCCACTTGAGGGCCCAATTAATTTGCTTTTGATTTGCTCCTCACACACATCACACAAACGACAAACGGCAAGTCAAGTGGCTGCTTATTGTTAGATAAAAAGCAAATCAATCCAACCTCCCTGGAAGGTTCTCTTGAGTGATTAATCAAGGAGGTTCTGGCTTTGGCAATGGTTACTTAGAGCAGCGATCTGGCTTGGACCAAGTGTTACGCAAATGATCTCTCCCTGTCTACCAGAGAGCAGAAGTAACATCCATGCTGGGTCGTGGCGGCGGCAGTCAGTCAATGATGCCGCTTTGCCCCTCCACCTTTGCTTTGGGGCGTTTTTATAAACTTTCTCTGCCCAGAAATTGTTAATTATTTACGGTCAAATGCTGTTACTGAATGTTGACTGTTGACCATTAGCCAGAGTCGTCTTTTTCCCATAGCCACTGCTGCCAGCTGTCAGCCCATCCCCATCAGCTGCATCTAAATGTCAATTTGCCATTATTTGTGCTTTGCAATTGCTGATG
The DNA here is from genome assembly GCA_035078785.1 of Collessia kirishimana. Classification (NCBI taxonomy): domain Eukaryota; kingdom Metazoa; phylum Arthropoda; class Insecta; order Diptera; family Drosophilidae; genus Collessia; species Collessia kirishimana. The sequence continues at coordinate 21,592 of JAWNPV010000137.1, forward strand.
CTTTGCTGCGGTTTTAGTACTGTTTTCTGGCTGCTGCCTCCTCTCAGCTCCCAGCCAGAGCAAATCAGTGTGATTATTATAGTTTATGGTAGTCGAAAGTCTCATATGTGCATTGGCAATTGATCATTATCCATGCCATGTTATCCGTGCCGCGCCTACAATATCCAAAAGGCCAGCTTGGGCCAGAGCAGCCCCGGCAGCCAGCAGCCACCGTTATTCAATCGATTGACTCACGCGTTTCTTGATTGGACTTCCCTTGGGACCGGGGACTACGTGAGATCCCATTAGCGGCGTCTTTAAATTTAATGTAATTCAATTAGATGCGAGCGGTGAGCCAGACCAGACCTGAGCAGCAGTCCAAAGCAGTTCAGATCACCCTGAGAGACGAAGAGACCCGACCCAATAAAACAAAGGCAACAGCAGCAGCAGCAAATCAGCGGGGGCTGTGAGCTTCGTTTCTTGTTGTTGCTGATGTCGTTGTCGGTAATAAATCGGGGTCGCCGCAATTTGAGAAAGAAAGTGAAATTCTGCAACTGTTGTTTGCTGGAGATCAGCAACAGCAACAGCAGCAGCAGCGGCACAGCTGATGGATGAGCCTCCTCCTAGAGCCGACCAGCCTGGCTCTGGACTGGGCCTGTTTGAATGTTGGTCGGATCTTTGGTCCGAGCTGCCCTGGTCGACGGCGGGCGGCCTGCTGTGGGAAATTTCGAACTTGTTTCGTGTCGATAATAAAAGCAACACAGCAATGGCAACAGCAACAGCAACAGCAATGCAACCCAGAGCCAGCAGACATGCAACCTTGGCTCTGCACTTGAAAAAGACGACAAAAATCTGGGCTCAGCTGTAGCTGATGAAGCAGAAGCTCAAGCAAAATGCCATAAGGTTTGACAAATGAGTCCCATGGAGCCCATGTGCTGATCGGTCTGGTCTAAGGGGTGTAGAGTGTTGAGTGGCAGGCGGAGCATCATCAGAGCTGCAGTCAGTCAGTCAGTCAGCGTTGGAGGTGTACGAAGCAGTTAGGGTCGCTTCGTTTGAGGCTCAAAAGTGCACGCGATATGCAGCCCCAACCACTCAACAATGTGGAATCTTTGGGAATCTTTTGGCGAGTTTTACTCACTCAAACCGCAATTGTTGTTGACGACGACCTCAGACATAAGCATCATGAATACATTCATTTATTTATGCATCCAAATGCCGCCTGCATCTCTCTCCCTCTCTCTCTCTCTCTATCTCTGTATCTGTGTGGCTTATATGGCCACCACATGTGATGAGCCTCCTCGCTGGCTCGTTTCCTCTGCGGCTACGAAAAGTGAAATTGTCGATAACCATGCAAAAGTAGGAAAGAAAAAAAAAAAAAATGGCAACAACAAAACCAAAAACTGTCACAATGCGGCACTAGGTTTTCCAACCAACCAACCGACGAACCAACCAAGCAACCGACGAACCAACCAGCCAACCAACAGCGCATTTCTTTCACAGCCGCCACAAAAGTCGCAAAAGAAAAACGGAGCCAACAGAAATTAATTATGAAAAATATAACTTCATTGCCTTGAGGCCCATAAATATTGTTGCTACATTCACATGCCCAACACTTAATACTCGCAATGGCTGCCTCCCCTTTTCATCCCATCATAGTCATCATCAGCATAATTATCGTCATCTCTACTTGGAGAAATAATTTCATAAAACTACAAAACTAAGAAAAAAACCCAAGAAAAAATTGTTCATAAAAATTTATTAGGTTTCTGAGGAAAATAGGTGAAGTGAAGCCGCTAGCGGCGGCCTTTGGTTTGTCTATTTCCCTTTATAAGACTGCAGCTCGAATGCCCTCGACCTTCCACTCATTTGCCTTCTTCTTGACAACCTTGACACCTTGAAGAGTTGCAGCTCTTGAAGTGAATGATGCCTCTCCAGGTCCATCAAGCAGACGCTTCTATATTGCCTTGGAGTGGTATCCTCAACCAATCACTGTCCCCTCGGATTACATCTTCGAAACTGATATATTTCGCGAGACTTTGGAGTTAATTAACCGTGTAAAACTATCAAATTCAGAGCCGAAAATGTCGCTCAGCCTGTGGCAGTGAAAGTTTAATTTTCTGATGGCTCGTTAGCGAACCGTTTGCGCGTCCATTTGGCGAGGAGAAATTATTGTTGGTAAAACTAACAGAAAGACTCGCCAAATACCATTTCTGCTGTCCCTTGACGCTTAGCAATCGTCTGCTTCCTTGTTCTGTAGGCAGCAGCTGGCTAGATCTTCCAACCTACATCCTCAACTGTGATTTCCTTCTGTAATGCATCATTCATCAGTGAATCAATGTAGCGCTGAAAAAGCCCCGTAAAGAGCATATCGCGGGGCAATTTCCTTGCATTCATCACTCCAGGTGGCGATAGTGGAAGCTCCAAGACGCAAAAGCAGAGATAAAGCAATTACCGAACGCTTAGTATCAGATTCTGGGGAATTTCGACGGCCCCCTTGATAATGGCATTTTAATTTGAAACGTTTTGGCCCACCAGAAGCTGATAAGCTGACTCGGCGGGACACAAACAAGCTGACTAACCTCGTTACAGAGATAATGCCTGGGTTGGTGTGGGTGGCTGTGTGTGTGAATGTTTGTTGAGGGGTTGATATTCATTGAAGCATGCAGATGATGATGATCTTGGTAGTGTTCTGTCTCTGTCTCAGGCTCAGAGTCCCACTCAAAGGTGATGGTTTAGCTGGCTGCCCTAGGCCCTTGACTGGCAACCTGTTTGCCAAGACCTTGACCATGGGGAATCATGTAGGCAATGAAACCTGCTTTGGTCTGACAGACATCATTTGATGACATCTGGATCTGTAAGCGGCACCTGTAACCGGCTCAATTGGTGCCAATCGTGAATTAATGATCGCAGGCGTCTGCTTCATAGATGAACAGATCAGATGAACTGGAAAGTGAAACTTGTTGCGTCTGGCGGCCTTAATTGAGCATCTTTTTCATTTATCATTGCAGCCATCAATGTGCCTGACCAGTTTAGCTCTGGCGGCTCTGCTCACAGCGGCATCTGCGTTGTCGCCTTCGCTACCACAGCCGGCGGATCATTTAGTGCCGCCACGGCCGCCGCCTTCATATCCAGTGCTGCCCACAGCCCAGCGCCTTAGCCATGCGGGCTACCCGTCGTCAAACACAGCAGCGGCGGCAACAACAGCAACCACAGCGGCAGGCTCTCCACCCCAAGAGGCAGGCTTCATGACCCGAGTGGCCCGTTGGTTCGGCCTGGGCGGTCAAGCGCCGCGTGACCAGCAACCCAGCAGCAATACACTAAGCTATGCCTATCCCAAGCCTGGACAGGCCTTCGAGGGCTCGGAGAGTGGCAAGCCCTGCAGTTTGTGTAACAAGTATCCCTGGGTGCCCATGGTGGGTCAACAGCAGACGCCAGCGTTTGCCATTCAGCAGCAGCACCAGCAGCAGCAATCGCCGCACGGCTGGCAGCAACCCCTCGCCGAGGCCTCACAGCAGCGCCAGCGAGCAGTTCAGTTCCCCAGACAGCAAGTGCCGCAGCCGCAGCCCCAATTCAGCCAGGGCGTCTTCGTGCCGATGGCTCTGCCGGTGCCGGCACTCAGTCATGTAGCCCTGCCACCCCTATACAGTGCTCAGTCGTTTCGGCCGCTAAGACCACCGCATCCCCTAGAAAACGTCGTTGCACAGTCCGAGCTGCGTCCAGTACCCGTCGTACAGCCCACAACAACAGCGTCACCACCGTACGGCGGCTACAGCAAAATCACCAGCAGCAGCAGCTTTGAGATTGTTCCCAGCCATCAGGTAACGGATTTCGTAACTTCCGTTGAGTATCCGGCCACCTTTGTCCAATCCCATGCCATTGATCTGGGTCTGGCCCCCAACCATAAGCCAGAAACGCAGGCCCAGACGGAGGCAGAGCTAGAGGCGCAGTTGCCCATAAGCACAGTGCGTTATCAGCTGGAGGATCTGGCCAGTGGCAGTGTCCACCAGCACTTGCCTGCCTCGCAGCTGCTCACTGAAATCGGTCACTTTGCCCCGGAGACCACTCAGCCACCTCCAGCTGACAATTACCCGGCAGCGTCTTCGCAGCAGCACCAGCATCAGGAGCAAGATCAGCAGTTGTACTACGCTGAGCACGAGGAAGCCAGCACCTTGAGTCCCCTGTACGAACAGGTGGTCTACAGCACCACAGAGCCACCAACGCCTCCAGCATCGGCGCCCGTAATAGAGCTGAACAATCACTTGGCTCCAATTCTTCGTCATCCCGCCCAGGTTTCACACTCCCGCGGCAGGGACACCCCCAAGCGACTCCTGGACTCACCCATCCGACATGGCCATCTGGCCGATGGAGCGCGACCCTTCACCCGTGACCCAGCGAATCTCAACTTCCGGCTAAGCCAACTCTACACACCAACACATTCCACCACATCCACCCCAACGCCAACACCACCGTCCACACCCGTCCTGCTGAGCGTGACCCAAGTGCCCACGCCCACGTCTACCTATGGAGCAGTTGATGCCAGCGGCCAGTTTGCCGGCATTCTCCCGCCTAGTCCACAGCAGGTGATCATTCCGTACACAACCAAGCAGCGGCCGCGTCCCTTTGAGCCATGGACGCAGGCCAACGACGTGGAGCTTGGCCAGGAGGTGGAGCTGCACGAGCAGCAGGAATCGAAGCTGATTAGCACAGCAACGGCTGCGCCTCCATCACGACGCACCACCAAATACCTGACTAAGATACTCGCCTCCAATCTGCGTGAGCTGCTCAAGCGAGAACGCGAATCTGGCAAGCGGCGTCCCAGTGACATTGGCGTTGACATCTCCAGGCTGCAGCACAACATTGATGGCTGGACCGAGCAGGAATACAACTCGCTCTCCCATCGCCCCAGCACGCCAACCATACGCGGTCGTTCCAAGCACATACCCAGCGAGTATCTGACCACGACGACGACGACCACAATGGCTCCTCCACCCAGCCACAGTCGATTGCAGACAACTCTTGGCGGTGGCTTTGAGTTGGGCGGTGGATCTTCCTCAGTGGCGGCCTACACAGCTGTCGGCGATCTGTCCACCTCGATCAACAATCTGGAGCAAGTGCAGCTGCTGGGAGAGCGCAGCTCAAAGCGCCTCCAGCCAGTCGAAGACAACCGACTGGTTCTCGACTACTACGAGCCCCAGCAGAGGCCCCGTCCGCCCAGCACGACGCCCACGTTGGAGAGCACAACCACCGCCCAGCCCCAGCCCCTCATAGGCCAGGAGGTCGAAGCAGTGACCCCCTTCTATGCACGCAGCACAACTCCCACCCCCATGGAGCTGTGGAAGCAAGCCAAGGTGGCCATCCTGCCGCAGACCAACGAGAAGGTCTATGTGGTCACACCGCAGCCCAGGCATCTGCAGCACTCGCTAGAGGCAGACGCCTCAGCGTCAGCGCCTTCGCCCGTCTATCATGCGCTAGGATCTGGCTCTGGATCCCGCTTTCCACGATTCAGACCAACACCAGGTGCAGCAGCAGCAGCAGCAGGTAAGTTCATCGCCAGCAAGCCAACCAAACCAAAAACTCAACAGCAATTGCCATTCCAGCCGCTGCTGAGCATGTAAGCGAACGTGATCAGGTGTCCGCCATGGCCAGGCCAACGAAATCAACGCAGATGCGCAACTACACGCCCGACATCTTTGGCCTGATGGGCCTCTCCTCCTACGTGCCCGCCGAGCCCGTAGAGATCATTGACGGCAACTCAAAAGTAAATCGCCATTAAGCCCCCCCTCAACTCGTCTCGCCCTGACATGTAATCTCGCTTTTGTTTCATCTTTACCACACACCTCAATACACACCTCAACACACACACACGCACACAACAATGCAGGTAATAACGATTGTGACGTCATCGCCAACAGCTTCAGCCTTAAAGCGCATCATCACAGCGAAACCCACAATGTCCCCATCGCCCAGATAGAAGAGAGCTCCGGTCCTGGGGCCAGAGGCGCTGCCACTGGCTGCATCTGGCTTATCTATTGTAAAATATTTTTCCGCTGATTTTTTAACTTTAAGATTTCCACACACCACCCACCATCCTAATGGTTAATTCATGTAGAAACTCCCGCGTCTCCTGTTCTGTTCTATATACCCTTCCGGTGGGCACATTTGCCTGTCCGTCGTCGGACTGCTGCTCAGTCGGCGTCTTCTTAAGTCTCAGCAAGTTAATAGTATCAATAGGGAATCCCAAGTGGCGAGGGCTTCTGCATGAGTTTCCCGGAGAGCGTGGAAGGAAGGATGAACTGGTGAGATGTATCCAATGTTTAGAGTATTTTTGCATTTCGTAGCTTTATGGAACTTAGAAGCAATGACAATGACTATGAGGATGATGATCAAGCAAGAACCATTGGAACCAGAGTGCTCGTATGTATAGGATTAATGAGGTTGATTGAGGGAGCGGAGCGGAGCATACGCGCCTGCATTTAGCTATATCGCGGGTTCTTGTTGGCTAGAAATATTGAAAGATTTTTTTTTTTTTGTTTGTTGTGGATGGAAATAAAATACAAAGTCATTTTAATGTATATTTTACAACTAAGCGAGCATAAATCCTTTAAAAATGAATAAAAAGAAGAAACATGAAAATTGTTGGTTTTATTATGATTTCCCAGCTGCCGCCCGAAAGTATGCTAAGTAACTTAACGCAACTGCTTTGCTGAACGGCTTTCGCCATGTTGAACTTCTATTTGCCAGGCTGGAGACCAAGAACCTGACTAAGCCAGTGTTGGTCAACTACTGCTGTGTACAAGCAGTTGGAAGTGATACGACACAATAAATAACTTTGTTATTGAAATGTATTTTGAAATACGAAAAATATTCTTAGTTAATAATAAGAAAAAAAATAACGGTTGTCTAAAATCTAAAGTGCTGTGCACAACAGCATCAGCTGGCAGCATCTCTATGCTCCTTGTGCTTGTGCCTGTGATGGCGCCTTATGAGCGCCTCCAGGGTCCATGAAGCGGCGGCCACAAATGACATCATGTTGAGACAGTGCAGAGTCACCGAATAGTCATAGCGATCCCTCACCATACCTGTCCAGCCAACAACAGAGAGTCAATGTATTGGAGATCTCAACGGGTTGGCGTTCACCACTCACCTACGAATGGTCCACCCAGCAAGGTAAAGAGACCCGAAATGAGTAGTTGCAGTCCAGATGCTCCGGGCAGACGATTCAACGGCACATAGCCTGGGATGATCAATGGCCAGAATATGGTTCGAACGCCCTTGCACAGGCCAATCCAGACAAAGCAGCAGAGGATCACCTCGTAGGATCTAGTGCAGGCCACCACCGTACGGCCCAGGGCAATGCCGACCACACCGATTAGAAAGAACACGCGATTGTCCCAGGAGATTTTCTCTGTAAGAAACGGTACCAGGAACCTCATCGTTATGTCCAGTCCGCCGAGGAGCGATATGGCCAGGGTTATCTGCGATGTGTTGAAGCCAAAGTCGGCCAATATGAAGGGCGTGAGTATGGAGAAGTTGAGCTCTCCGAAATTGATGATGGTTAGGCCAGCCACGAGGTTGACAAATGTGAAATCCCGCAGCAGATCGAGATCGAAGAAGGTCACCAGCTTTTCCACGAAACCAATTTTGCTGTCGGACATGGAATCTTCCTTATGCGGATGCCGCTCCATGTCTATGGTCTCTGGCAGCTGCTTGGCGGCGTTGTTGTTCAGTGGCAGTTGCTCGGAGCAGGTGCAGTGGTTTTCATCTCGCTCGCGGTGAAAATTGTTGGGCTTTAGAAACTCTTCGTGCTGATCCTCGTTCTCGCTGATTGGAGTTCGTAGACGCTGGGTTTGTTCCAGATCCTTTGAACTGGAAATAGTGCGAAAGCGTAGACGTCCCGAGGACAACGACAGTCGCGAGCCATACCAGCCATCATTGGCCCGGGACAGCATAGGGGTGCCAGGCTCTATGATCTCGTAGCCAGGCCGCTGGGCATCGTCCTCCTGGCACAGATATTGGCTGGAGAAGATGCCGCCCGGCTCGCGCTTACGTTGCATGGCACAATGGGCACACATAGCCGTTGGTGGCTGCTGCTCCACCTGTTCCTCGGGCGGCACTACGTGATACCTTACCGGCTGGTATATCAAGGCGCAGACGACGGTGTGCAGCGAGATGGCTGCAAACAGGAGCACCGTGCCCTGAACACCGTAGACAGTTAGCAGGAACGTCACCAAGTGGGGTAAAAAAATGGGTCCCAGGCCAGTCAGTGTCCAGGAGAAGCCAGCGGCGCGTCGTCGCTTCTGCTGAAAATACGTGTTGAGGGCCAGCGAGGAGGCCGACACGCTGATGCCCATGCCAAAGCCTAGATGGGAAAGCTTGCTCAAGGAGGAACCAAGCAGTGCTAAGCAATGAGTTAGTCTTACCATAGAGCAAGGCATAGGCCACTATGTAACCCACGAACGTCTCACAGAAGGCAGTTAGCGCTATGCCGCTAAAGACCAGCAGCGCACCGGCCAGGCCCACCTGGCGGAAGGTGAATCTGCGGAACATGGGTCCGTTCAGCAGCCCCGTGCAGGCAGATACAGCTGGATTCGTATTAATAATGGCGGTGATCTCGGAGCTGCTCATGCCCAGCTCGGTGAGCCGCTCCCTGAACATGAAACCGAACTGTTGCAGGCAAGGATAAATCGATAGCTGAAAAATTATAAGCAAGGCGGCACTTAGGAACGCACGGATTGCAGTATCCAGGCAATTTAGCGTTCTGTCCAGGCAAAAGCTGGCTCTTTCACCTGGTGTTTTGAGTTACCTGTACCTACATTGGATACCCCGGCAGCCACACACACCAGCCAGGCCCAGCCGCCGTCGGGTGCCACAAAGCCCTCGCCCAGATCGCTTTTGTCATGCTTATTGTAATAACGCGCTGTAGACAACCTCTTGGCCAACGGACGCGTCGTATCCTGGTAGACTTTCTTGCCGGCTGCATCCATCCTGGGGAAAAAGAAAACTTCAATTTTGTTATATTGACTAAAAAAAAACAATAAAAAACAAAACTCATCCCGTTATTGTCCAATATTTTATACCCTTTGGTTAACAAACTGCTTTTCCTTGATCGATGCATTCAAAAATCCCATTCAAACGCAACAGGCAGCGCCCGCGCACAGCACCAATCAATCAGCTGTTTATTCCATCTCCAACGGACAGCTGCAGCCGACTTAACAAGCCGCCGCCATTCAGTTGCCGCTTTTTCTCTACCCCGAAAAGGATGCAAAGCCCGCGCTGGTGTTTTCGGTGATTTTAAAATAATTAATTCAAGTGCTTAAAGCGTTTTAATTGTTTTGTTTTTTTGATTAAACAATTCGCCGTAGTGGTTTTGACATATTGACGATCGAATTACAGCGCGGGCAACGGTTTTAATTGTGTTTTCACAGCCTTTTCATTTGCAAGAAGCCGGCTTTCCGTTATTTTTTCTCACTTTTTTTTCATGTGCTTTGTGTATGTATTGGTGTGTGTGTATACCCAAATGCAAAGCCAGTGAAAAAATTGGCGAATAAAGTGCTTTTGGTTTATATTCTCATTGTGAAAATAGTTTTTGTTTTTTTTTTTATATATTTTTTTGGTGTGTTTGTCCAAAGACAATGGCAAAGCAAAAGCGGCAAAAGCAAAACGCCAAAGTTGAGGCTGCGCAGTCGGCGCCGCAGCAGACTTTAAATTTGAAGCTAACTGCGGCTGAAAGAGCGAGAGAGAGAAAGAAAGAAGATGGTGGCCTGCCGATTAAAGAGCGCCGCTTTCGTGCGAATATCGTTTGCGTGAATTGTTGTTATTGTTTTGCGTGTGCAATAATCGATATGCAAGTGACAAAGAGTGCGGCGAATGACAACTGAAAAATATCATTGACCCCTTTGATTGTCGATATCCTCGACACTGACAGTTGAGCAGTGCGCTCTAGTTCTATCGATTTAATTAGTTAATCAAAAAAGCGTATTTAAATTGATAAAAAAAAAAGAGTTGGAATGCAAATATTAATTGGAAATTTTCGTATTTAAATAGCTCGAGAGCTGGGCAGTGCACATCAAAGATGCCGCCTGTTGACAATCAGCTGTTGTATGATTAATAGGCAATTACTTGGCGCAGCACTTTACGATCCACCTGTCACACTTTGCACTTGCATCACCACAGTCAGTGGATCATATTAAAATTTTTGACAATTTGCTGCCGAATGAAAATAGAATCCACCTAGGACTCTCTACTCACTTGTCTAGGAGACATTTATTTTACAAAAATTCTAATTGCGCTATAAATCACTTTTTTTAATTTAAATAAACAACCTGCTTTGCTATAATCATGTTTCTTGAGAATTGTATAAGAAATGGAAATGAATATTTAATAAATAAATCCTAAATTAAAACACCTTCAACCAACGATTAACAAAAACCTGATGAATAAACAATATTTTTAACAACTACAATGAGGAATGGATAATTCAATGTGAGTCCCTTTTGATTATATTTATTTTATAAGTATTTTTGGTTTATGATGTACATACTTTACAATATAAATATCCTTAATCCTTTGTCAATCTGAATTGTATGACAAATGTCTCGCCTATGAAATATTATAAATTTGCAGCTAAAATTCTACTGTTGAAAGAGGTTAAAAGAAGCCGTGAAGCCTTACACTTCTCATTCGTCGACCTTAATGATTCATTTGAAATGTTTTCACGACTTTAAATATGATTTTAGCTTTCTTTTCCTCTTTTTCCTTTGGATAATGGTTTTTCACTTCTCCTGCCAAATCCTGGAGAGCAATTAAACCTAATTTATATCACACTCTTGGCATTTTAATTATCCTAATGAACAGACAGACAGAGGTACGCAGACAATTGAATTGTAAATCTAATCGTGAAAGCAGAACCCTCCATCACTGGTAGGTGGGTAAACACTTGGGTTTCCGCTCCCAGCACCGGGCAAACAGATACAAAATGCCATATGGAGAGGGCGAGACGTTGATAAGACAAAGCCCAGTGACTATTGATCAGCGAGGACAGATAAGATCAATTCGATTAATGCCGATAAGATTGCAACTGTGTGAAGCCTTGTGGGTTTCACTTTTTGGCCGCATTCTGTTGTTGGCCGACTGTCTGCTGTTGCTCGCACTAGGATCACCTGGCTAACCTGGAATTTCAGGCCAACAGCTACCGCTCTGTGGACTCCATGTAATGTGAATTGAGTCGACTGACGACACGTCTGGCGCTTAAACAGACTCGCTACATTGATTGTGTGGCGAGTGCGTGATAAGAATTTATAGACAAATCGATTGCCAATCGTTTACCTCATGTAATACGGCTGCCACCCATCCCCTGCCCCTTGTCAGGCCTCCCTCCCAAGCAGTCCAATTATACTCACCTTTATCCTATATGTAGAATGCGAAAGTTGGCACAGATTTCCCTCAATGGCAGCAGCACAATGGGCAGTTGACTTTGGCTTTGATTTTGATTTTGAATTTCTTCTATTTGCCTTTAGAATCTATTTTTACATTAACAACAACAATCAGAGAAACGCAGTCATTGAAAAAACTGAAAGCAACAAACAAAAAACGCAATTTGCATGACAAGTTGAAGGTCACTGTCCACTTGCAGGAGCAGCAGCTTCCCAGGCCACCGCGGATTCAGTCGATTGCGTTGATATACTAATTGTTATGGGCGACACTCGGAAAATGCGGCGTTAAAATATTATCAAATCGATTGCGCGCACCTGATCCGAATTACAGCCACAGAGCTCCGCGCCCCAACAGCTGTAGCTGCGGAAAAACACTGAAAACCTTTGAGAGATCTACGAATCAGCGGCCGAGCGAGCGAACGAGCTGGCGAACGGATAACCCGACAGAAAGAGCAGACC
>JAWNPV010000138.1:0-33443 GCA_035078785.1 Collessia kirishimana
GTCCAAGGTCTTCCACTGACAGTTTTGCTGAGAGCGTCTTGAATATTTGAATTTTATTTGGCCTACACGTGACAAGTAACTAGCTACCTACAAGTTTATGCATGTATGAGTGTACCTATGTGTGTGTGTAGGGGGGGTGTGGAAGGGTGGTGTGTAAGGTAGCTGCTTGCTGTCAAAGCTGTCATTTATATTTGTCACCTGGGCATGTCAATTCATTTGACGCCTTTAGCTTTAATTTTTTGTTGCCGCAATTTGTATTTCATTGGCCTCCCCTCGTTGTATGGGGCCAGCTGCCATATAAAATAAACATTGTCCTTGTGCCTGTGTGTGTGCGTGTTAATTTGAAACAATTTTGAATTAAAATTGTGTAAAATAATACGCAAAGCAACGGTCGGTCGGTTGTTGTCTGATTTTTCACCTGAAACCCACTGCCTAAGCAAGCCCAAAAGTATGCTAACTTTTTCCTATGCTCAGAGGTGGCTGGCAGGCAGTAAGAACAACCATGAACTGGGCCAAAACCACCAGCCATCCACACCCACACACACACACACATAGATACAAAAAATAACTTTAAAACGTACTTATGGTTGAGTCGCCAACTTGACTGCTACAACGTACAACGAGCGGCTATCAAATGAGAGGAGGAGCTTCGAGCTAAAATAAATACGACAAACAGCAACAGCAACAGCAAAGGCATGGCAGGGGCCACGGCAAAGGCATAGAAATTAAATTTAGAAACTTTTTTTTGCCCTGTAGTCTGAGAGCTTAAAATAATATTTAACGATGAAGAATTTCACATTTGCATTTGCATTTGCCTGGTGCGTTTTCATTTGGACTTTTCGGCTAAAATGTTTAATTAGCAGTCAACGTTGGCGGCTGACTCGCTGCCAGCCCTTTTGTACACACACATTTTTGTATCAACAAACAAAAGACAAACATGCAACGCCCAACACATACGCAATAAACATGTGTAGCAGTGTGTGGGTAGACAGACAGAGAGAGAGAGAGAGAGAGTTGAGGTTGCCAACAAATCTGTGGAGCCGCGACGCCTGCAGAGGCAGCGGTGAAGCAAGTGAAAATGAAAGGCAAACAATGAATAAATATAATTTTCTGCAAGTTTTTCTTCCTTTTAATGATTTTTGCCACCGCCTGGAACCTAAACCCACACACACGCACACAGAGAGATCAAGGCACGACCTGAGTGGGTAGACAAGTGAAATCTGCTTTGGGGAAACCAGATTTGTTTTAATGTGTTTTACAAATTTCTCATCATTTCCATTGAGGTATTCAGGGGAACGATAATCTCTAGTGAAATGCAGAGAGAACTCTCCTGGTCATCTCAACAGACTCTTAGGAGTAGCAGCAGGCCGTTGTGTAAGGTTTTTCATGTCTCTCAAGCCGGCTTTATGGATTTAAACGCCGCGATTTGTCACTGTATACTCAGCTCAGTTCGATAAATCGGAATTTAATTCATTCACTTGCGTCAATGTCAATTGCTCTGCCCGTTGCCACTTGCCTGTTGCTGCCACCCCCATCGCCCCACAGCCCCACAGCCTCTGAGCATCAACTTAACAGCCTTAAAAGCTTTGCTCCTTCAGTCTGTTTTTTTTCTTTTTTTTTTTCTTCCCTTTTTTAATGCTTTTCCTTGCCTTTTTCCTCTGTCCTCTGTCCTCTGTCCTTTGCCTGAGCTATCGCTAACTCAATTTTTCACTGATATTGTAGGCTGAATGCCGCTGCCAGTGCGTGTGCGTGCGTGCGTCTCTCTGTGTGTGTGTGTGTGTGTGTGGCAGTGTGTGACAGTGTGACAGACAGTAAAGAGGGACGCAGCATAAAGTCCTTTTGCGCCTTCACACTGTGTTAGGCTGTGAAAATCTGCATTATCTGATTCTTATTTCGCCTTTGTGTCGAGCGACAAACAACAGACGACACAGGACAGGCGACAGACGACGGCGACGTTTTGTAATGCGTTGAAAATCGAAAAAAAATGAAAGCGACGTTGCGCAAACAGAAATCCTTTGTTAATTAACGCCAAGACAAAAACCAGCAGCAGCAGCAGCAGCAGCAACATCAACGACAGCGACGAGGTCCTGACAGTTGCTTGTTGGTTGGGCGCCACAGGCTAAGGCAGCTACAATTGCTGCTGCAAGCTGTGTGCGTGTGTGTGTGTGTGTGTTTGTGTGGGTGGGTAGATGAACTCGCAATTATTTTTGGCAATTTTACAAATTGTTTAGCTGCCAAGCTGCCAACCCTCCCCGAATGGAAAGGAAAGCCAAGAGGAACAATTACAATGGGGCCAGAATTGCGGGGCCCAACTGGTAAGCAGGATTCTGATAATGAAATGTTTATTCAACTCCTTTGGGGCTGGCGCCTGCAGCAGCCTCAGGCAGCTGGTCAATGGTAGTCAAGTGGCTGGCAACTCATGTGTCTGACTGATGAGGCTTTGACATTGGTTGTAACTAGAAAAACTCGAGTTGCAGCAAGTTGAAGGGCCAAATGGTGAGCAGAGGTGTCTCCATTACAACTGACAACCCGTTGTCCTTAGCTGGTTGTCCAGAGAACTTTTCCAATCGCTCGATGGCAGCAAAAAATATTTATAAAATCAAATTGAATGATGTAAACTGGTTGTTCCTTGGAGGAGAAAACCGTACAACTTCCAGGTACTTTAACTGCCCGAGTCCTGGCAAGTTTTTCTTATCATTGCCTAGTATCAGGCGCAGTGGCTGCTTGTGGCGAAAAGTTTCTGCCTGCGTCATGGAGTTGCCGTCGAGCACATTCTTCTATAATTATCTTAGCGCAAAGTTTTTGCCAACAATTACGTACGTGTGGTCGGGTTAAGACGATGGCGACCGGGTAACAGGGAGGTGGCGGAGGGTCACCTTACTGTGTGTGTTTTTTGCATGACAAGTTTCCTTCTTCTGTGTTCTTTTCTTCTTCTTCTTCGTCTTCTTCTTTTGCTTTCGCTACTTAGTGCCAACAAGACGTAGACACGATGTAGACGTGTCGCTGCCACAGCTGCTGGGACTCTCAGTGGGGTGGAGAAGAGCGGAGGGTGGTGGAATTTAGTAAGCAAGCCAAGCAACTAACTACATAACTGCAGATAGTACATGTTGCGGTTAAGGTGAGCAACTGACAGTCTGACAGGTAGCGCCATTGCCATTGCCACTGCCACTGCTGCTGCTGCTGCTGCTGCTGCCCTCGTGGCTGCCCCTGCCTTGGTACAGTCTCGTCATTATGTGTAGTTATAGTCATCGTTGTCATCATTCTCATCCCGCCATTGTCATTGTCATCGTTGTCGTTCTAAGTACTTGAAAAACTTTGCACTCTATAAGCTTAACTTTTCAACCGCGAAGGCAACCGGGCCGGGTTGCTGGCTTCTAGGTTAGCAGCGGTGGCAGCAGCGGTGCCGGTGGTAGCGGTGGCAATAATATGACAATAATGACAGTGTTGACAGCCACCGCCATCATCTACAATAACATGATGCACTGGCTGTTGGTTTTAGTTGCGGGCGGATTGGTAACCGCCATGGAATAAACTAAAAATTTTAGCATACTTTTCAGCATGCTTTGCATAATTCGCCAGCATCGTTGTCGCCGGTGCCACCAACAGCATAGGTAAGCGAAGGGAGAAATGTAAACCAACTGAAGGACGACAAATTAAATACCGGAAAAAACTTAAAATTTAAGTTCTCTAGCTACCTCTCTCTCCCTCTCTCTCTCTCTCTTCCTCTTTCTCTCTGTTCTTATTTATATATAGAATTTTTATTATATTCTGCTTTGCCTGTCCGTCCATCCGTCCATCTGTCTGTCCGTCGGCCGCCTCACAAAAGGAAATGAGAAAAATTTCCTCATTTCCGTTAAATGTCACTACACTTTGACTCGCTTGTTGTTGCTGCTGTTGTTGCTCGTGTTGTTGCTCGTGTTGTTGCTGTTGCTGTTAGCCTGTTGCTGCAACATTGTAAAAATCTTTAAAGCCTGGACGACACATGTCGGTCGACTGGAACTAAATTTTCAATCTACAAATTGTTAAATAGAAAATTTTAAATCATTTTTGATTTAATTTTTAATTAAATTTGACAGCCTCAACCACTGACCTTTGTCCTGGTTGTCTTTCTCGATTAATTGGTCTCCCCCAGCTTCTGTCCTTCGATGAATACAATTAAGCAGCAGCCATTTGCCTTCAGCATTCAATTAGGCAGGGCTTTGCGCCTTAAACAGGCTTTAGTGGGGGTGGGGGTATTTGTGACTAAAGCTGGTTGACTTATTCAGCATTTAGTAACCCCAAGTCGTGTGATTAACCAATCAGCTGGGTTATTGCCTGTCAATTGCTGAGGGCCTTGTGGCCCTAAAGCGAATCGAAAATGCATAACAACTTCTCACCCACCAGAGAGAGAGAGAAGAGGAAAGTGGCGGGGGGGAGAAGCAAATGAAAAATTGCAGTACGAGTAGCAATTTCCTTGATTGACGCTCATCAACGGCACTTGCAACTCAGACCTGGAATTATGGAGTTGAAGCTGCAAATGAAGACGAAGATGAATATGTAGATGCCAAGCGGCCAGGTTCCTGTTTGGAACGCATTGTTTCTGCTTTTCCCGCCCTCCCCTAACAGGCAGCCTGGTGAGCTCTGAAACTGAAAACTGAAAACCGAGAATGCAAAACAGGGAATGTTAACCGGGCTCCGCTTGCTCTCGACATCTTTTTGCTTCAACTTCCACTTCTACTTGTGCAAACATTTCCGGCGCCAGCTCGCCAAGCATTAGAGATGAGCAGGCAGCTGCTATATGCATTCGCTCAGAGACAGGGATATTACGATCATAGATGAGACCTGGGAAGATTGCTGGTTGAGTAGATAATAAAGTAGATGGATAAATAGATAAATGGATAACGGGTAGATAGTTAGATGGATAGATGGCTAGTTAGATAGGTGGGTAGATAGATAAATTGGTAGATAGATAGATAAATGAATAGCTAGATAGATAAATAGTTGCATGAGTTTAGCATTGTCAAGTTCATCGAATCACATTGGCATCACTGGTTGCCTTGAGGTTACTTTGTTGTTGGCAGGCAGCTTGTTCAGCTTCCTTTCCAGCTTCGACTACTTTTTAGAGAGTTTTTTTTGTAAAACACACTGCATACATACATATATGCGAGATGTAAGATGTTTTTTGAGTGACTTGGCTGCCTCTCCTAGTTGCTGCTGTTGCTGCTGTTGCTGTAGTTCGTTTTGCTCTTGCAACAGCAACAGCAACAGCCAGAGCAACAGCCAGAGCAACATTTTTTTGTCTTAAATGATTGCTATAAAAAATAAGTGCACATTATTGTAAGAGCGAGAGAGTGTGTTGAAAGCTGAAAGCTACAATGGGGGAAGCTGGGTAGCTGGGTAGCTGGGGGGTGGGGAGCCAGGCACTTTACAGTTATCCATACGCGTAGTGTAACAAATGATTTTCACAGCATTTTTGCTTTATGTGCTTTTTAGTAGAACAGCAAACGCTGCTGCTGCGGCTCTGGGCTCTGGGCATCTCAAGGAGCAGGGCAGGGCGACGGCAGGACGACACCGAGGAAAACTCTTAAGTGATTTACATGGCTTACTTTGCGGAAATGCAATAAAAAGACCAACAACAGCAGCAGCAGCAGCAGCAGCAGCAGCAACAGCAACAACATTAGCAACCAGCAAATGCGAAACTTGTGTGGCAGAGAGAAAAATATTTTTCTTTTTTCGGTGACGGTCGAGAGAGAAATCGGTTGCCTTGCGAGCTGCCTTTTTTCCTTTTATTTATCGTAATTTAATATTCATTCATTCATATTTGTCGGTCTATTTCCAAAAACACGGACTCTTACGGCCAATGCGTGGGGTTGGAGGGGAAAGGGGAAGAGGTTTCTTCTATTTTTTGTCCTTCCAATGACAGAAATAAACGTCGAGGAAGGCAGAACTTGAGCAGAGCATTGAACCGACACATGTTTGAGTTTGTAAAGGCAAAGCAGCTTTAATGGGGCTTCGCCACTTGACATTTGATGGATGCCAGCCTAAAAGCAGGCTACATGCTGTCGTGTTGGACCAACAGAACAGCACGACCCTCATTATCAGAATAATTTCTAGGGACTTGAGACTGGGGACTGGGGATTGGCCTGCAGGCAGTAGGCAATGGGCGGTGGACAGCAGGCACAAAGGGTTATCGGTGATTACCGATGGGTTTTGACACCTTTTGCAAAGGGATAAAATAGATAAATGTGTCTGTGTGTGTGTGTGTGTTGGGGGATATTTATATACCTGCGTCTGCCTTTGATAAGCATCGCATTGTCGACAGCATTATGCCCTGCAAACATTTTCAAGTGTCGACCCCTCGACACGATTGCCATCAACAATGAATGTCCAGAAGGATAATAATAGTCAGCTGCGGAGATTACGAGATTCTATTAATAACGGTGGCGTTTTATGATCCCCATAAAACAGACAAACAGCCAAAGCTAAAAATAGTTATCTCAGCGCCTCAGAACGATGGTCTCTCTGGCTTCAGCTGCAGAATAATGGTTTAATAGGTAGGTAAGTGGGTAGGTGGGTAAGGGGGCTTTCACTGTTCAACAGTCACTGCTGACAGTTCTTGCTTCATTCCTTTAAATAAGCAAGGAAGAGCGCCGGAATGTTCTAAAATTCCACAACAGAAAGAAATGCCGTCAAAATGATTAGTCGTGCGCTCATAAGTAGGCAACAATTACTAGCCAAAGCCAGGCATAATGGCCGCCGCTTGCGTAATCCCTGGCAGCCGCTGGACTGTAGCTACCTTTCACACTGCTCTTGCTGTTGCCCAGTATGCGCAGCTTAATGTCCAATTTGATGATTCGGCTCTGCGGCAGGCAGCTGGCAGCAAGATTGCAACTCAGCATCCATCATGCGGGAGCTGCCTGCAGTAGTTGAGTTTTTGTGCGCCCTTATGGACTGACTGCACCTACTACGCCCAGCTGCACTTGAAGAAATAACTGCTGACTCAATGGCCACAGAGAGAGCGCGCAGACTCCCCCAGTTTCTTTAAGTGCAGTTAGAGTGAAAGGCTGAAGGGTTTGTCTGGTTGTGAAAGTATCTTTGGATTGAATCTTTGTTTTTCCTGCCTTTCTGCTGTTTTTTTTTGTTTGTGGCTTCTGGTTTCTGGTTTGTGGCAGTGTAAGTGGAACAATCGGTAGCTGTTGCTTTGGGGCATTAGTTGCACATCGGCTGGAAGTTGCCTTTGTGCTAATCATTCAATGGCAGCTATGATTGCCGGCACGGTCACTTGGCTCTGCCTCACTTCCCAGCCTCTCACAGTTGCCAGCGTTTAGGCATTTTACTGCTGATGAGTTCCCAGCCAGACGGCATGGAAAAATCTGTTTTCCAGCCTCCTAGAAGAGCTAAGGAAAAGTCCCCCTTAAATCACAGGCAACGAAGAGTCTTTTCTCTACCAGAAAACCTAAGCAAATCGATTGACATTTTTGTTTCGATTGCTGGAAAAATTCTTTCTTAAATATTAAAGAATTTAAACAGAATGAAAATATTTTTGGTTTATTTTTTCCTCCTTCTCTTCTTCTTCTTCTCCTCCACAGAACAATAACTTGAATTCACACATTTATTTGTGGTTAACAAAAAAAAAAAAAAAAAAGCAGAGAAATAAAGAAAGAAAAGAAAGGAAAGGAAAATTGAATTTTCAGCTTTTAACAGCAGTAAAATATTTTTGCCAATAAAAGACAACAAAAATAATTGCGAAACCAAATGAAATTAAATGAACAAATTTTTTAAATAACAAATAACGACAAAGAGATGGAGGGAGAGTGAGGAAAGGGGGGAAATAAGCTGACGACTGATGATGATAAATAAATATGTTGAAATATATAAATCAATATAAACAAATCGCATTAAAATTGTTGATTAAAATCAAACGATGCCGACTGACTATTCATAACCATCTCTGTGTGTGTGTGTGCGTGTGTCTCTGTGTTGTTCATAAATTAATTAAAAATAAACTGAAATAATAAGAGAAAAGTTCAAGTCGATTGCTGAGCTGAATTTTGTCTTTTACCTGACCACAGTGTTGCCATACAAAATGCCATTCGGCCATTGAGCAACCTTTATGGCTGTTGGCTTCATTCATGTGGAATCGATATGTGCTAATGAGTATACAGGCAACACACACACAGGCACTCAGTCAGGCTAACAGGCAACTCACACACGCTGCTGGGTATTTATAAATGTGGCCCATAAAGGCAAGAAACGGGCTAAAACTGTGCGTGGGCGAGCGCCCAGGCACTTGAAAGCAGTATCAAAGACGCACACACACACACACACACACACACAGTCAGCGTATAAAAATCATAATAATTTCGAGCATTTAAAACGTCAACGACATGTGCCCGAGTGGCAAAAAGAAGAAGCAGAAAATAAAGGAGGAAAAATACCGGGAAGGACATGATGCTTGTGGTTCCCTTGAATCACTTGCGAGGCCCGAACTTCATTGATGACTTTTAGCCAGATTGATTGTATTAAAGTCCTGCCAGAGTCGCCGAATTTTTTTATTCTCCTTGCAGTTTCAACTGGTCAGTTTCGCTGTCCATTTCATGAGTCGCCGCAGCTTTAAACTGTCTAAAGGTGGCCTGGAGCCAGCGATCGTCCTCCTGCTCAGCTGGGCCTTAAGCGGATGTAAGGCGAAAGGAGCTGGAAGTCACCAAAGACCACACGACACAACAGAAGTGTAAGTAAGAGATTTAGCCTGGAGAGTTGGCTAAAAGGCTGCCACTGAAGGGCTTCTCAGGGCTTCTCACAGCTACATGATGGAAGCTGAAAGCCTGTCACCAACTCCAGTTGCCAGTTGCCATTTGCAATGGGCAGAGCAGAGCAGAACAGAACAGAGCAGAACAGAACAGAGCAGAACAGAGTGGAGCATAACGAGGAACGAGGAAACCAAACACTGTTTGCCGCTGACGTTGCCGCTACCATTGCCGTCGAAGCTGCCTTTGTCCAGGTTCGTGTTATGGCTGCCAGCCGCCTACATGTGTTTGCATTGGTATTTGTGTTCTTTGTTTTCATCTCTCTCTGTCTCTGTGAGAGTGTGTGTGGGTGGGTAAACCTGAGCCGCGTGCGATCACGAAGCGCATAAATGGCGTTTGACACGTGACAAAAATTTTGAATTTTAATATTTTTGCCATTGTGACAGAGCTTTCTCCCTACCTCTCTCCCTCCCTCTCTTTCTCTTTCTCTCTCTCTGCTTGTCCTGTTGTCCTGTGTGCGTGTTTGTGGCCATGTTTGCCTGCCTGTCTGCCTCTCCGTCTGCCTGAGCCTTGGTTAAACTGAATTTTATTTGGTTTTTCCTCAGCCATCATTTCCTGCTGTCCAGGCTGTCGAGCGTCCAACTTGTGAAACAGTAAAGACTGCTTTAAAGGCGACACCCACACACACACACACACACACACACACACACACGTTCAAGGCATTTACTCTTCCATGAATTTTTCATTGGTCGACTATCGATATCAGTTTGCCTGTCGACTGTTGAATTATTTCCAAAAATATTTCAATAACTTTACACAAATGTTTATGAATCCGAAATGATTTCCCTCCACCCCCACCCCCCCAGGTGGTGGAAAAAATATATCAAAATGAAAATCATCAGTGGAGATGCAAAGGAATTTAACAGTTTTCATTGATTGAATTCCCATTGCATGGGACCGACCCACCTGCCTCCCTCTATATGGCAATGAAATTTGTGGAAAACTAATCTGCTTTGAATTTTATATTCCACAAAGTCTCCTTGGACGAATGCAGACGTTTCTTTTGACCAGTGTATGACCAGTGTGAACACATTTCTTGGCAGCTTTATGGCTATCGAAACACGAAACCGCAAGCCTGGAAACTAGGAAACCCTGAACCTCAGTCCAACAGAGACTCGCACGTTGCGCCGTTGAAATTTGTTTGCTCAGTTTATTCAGGCAGTTGGGCAGCTGGACAGTTAGTGAGGCATTCAGTAAGGCAGTCAGTGGGGCAGTCATTGGGGCAGTCAGTGACACAGTCAGTTTAACAGTTCAGCTAGCACCTGACTCTGTCCTGCCATCAGCGCCTTTTTGTTGTCGCTTACCACAGTGTTGTCTTTGCTTCTGCTGCTCCTGCTCTTGCTGTTCATGGCTTTTTCCATTGGCATCCACATTTGAGCATTTGACTGGCCTATTAAATATTATGGCAACACAAACGAATCAACGACAGACCAAGCGAAACGCCAAATAGCAGCAAAAATTTGTTGGCTGAACGTTTCCTCTGTCTGTCGCACCACCAGCTGGCAGCAAATAAATGTTTAATGAGAATGAAACTATGCAAATAACGGTAATAGCAACAGCAACAATAATGGCAACAACAGAGCCACAGAGTTTTGTACATTTTGTTAGCATTTTTTTCACTTTGCCCTTCTGGCCATTGGCCCAGCGCATTAGCTTGGCCAACAGTTGAAAAATCAGTTCTCTGTGCCCTGTAAGTTTGTGATTTTCAAAAGCAAGTGAACTGGAATCGAACATTCAGTTGGTTGAGGTTTAATTGCTTGGCCACTTAATGGTGCCTCCACCCAGTTGAGGTCTTCTGGGCTGCCCATTAGGCTGGTTGTCATTGAAGTTGCCTTGGGAGGAGTGGGAAACTTTAGCTGGTTAAACGTGCTTAAGCCACCATCTCTTCAAAAATCTCAAGCCATCAGCAGAAATAATTGGCTGAATCATTTAAATATCACGACCTTAATCATGTGAAACAATGCGAGGCGGAAGGAGGCAGCTGGGTGTCTCATATCATTGATTTTCATATGCAGAGAGGCAGCAGCTTTCTAGCTCTATTAGAGGAAAAAAAGTTCTAAAATCAAATTAAAAGAGAAAAAGAAGAAAATGGAATTTATTTACCTCAATTCGATTTGTGGAAACGTGGATTGTTGAGCTGTGGAAAGAGTATCGACCTGGTCGGATAATAATTTCAACACGGCCATGGAGAGACCAGTTTGGGATGAGGCAGCCTCTGTAGATTTATTTGCATTTGCAATTATTTGCCACCAGTGGCAACAATTGGCTTTTGAAATATCTGCCAACTGCAATGAATTCTGAGTGAAAATCTCCTCGTTGGCTTTTCGCTGAGAAGTGAGAAGGTGGCGGCTTCTCTGGTTGCTTGTCCTGGGGAAATTATATTAAAAAGGTAAGCAGCTTGCCAATTTTGCTGTCAGAGGAATTTCCATTTACTCTTTACACTCCAGTGCATCAGAGTTGCCTCCTCCTTCTCTCCTTCTCCCATTCACTTTCACTTTCCTTTTGTTTACATATTTGTCCAGCACTTGAGCACAAAATATTCGCGGCACATTTACGCACTAAATGAAGGGTCTCCCGCCTGGCCTGGCCCCATCCATCCATCCATCCATCCAACCAACCATCAATCCATCCATGGCAGGCTAAATTCGCGCTTCATCTTGAAACTTTGGATTTCGCGGTGCCTGCTGGTTGCCTCTCTAGCTGCCTCCCCTATCACCATTTTCAATTACTTAATGTGTGTGGCCATCCATTCCGTCTCACTTGTCCCCTTCCCTCTCCTACCGCTGCTTGCGAAAGCAATAAAAATGTCGAAAAAATTCGAGGCGAAAAGAGAAAAATCAAATAAAATAAAATTACCCAGCACCACACACACACACACACACACACATTATTAAAAAGCAAATAGATTTTGGTAAAATAGAAACGAAGACCCCAGTGGTGGGCAATCAACTGCGATTAGCAGATGCGAGTTTGAAATTCCCCAACAGCAATTAAATTGACTTGCTAATACACTACCTTGCCAGTTGGAAGTCCCAGCTAAAGGAGCAGGCAGTTGCCTTGGAAAAGACCTCTGCATACAAGCTACTTGTGAATACATCTGTTGTCTGATCAATGCAGTTCTCTGCAGAATTAGAATCGAAAATTAAATGAATTTTCATTGAATTAATTCATTGACTGGCTAAATTCCAGCGAAACCTCATTATAGGCAGCTCGAAACAGGTAGCAGCCCTTCTGGGCCATTGAACAACCCACAGGATACACACGGATGTGTGTCTGTCTGTGTGTGTGTGTGTGGGTGGGTGTGGGTGTAGCTAACTAAACCATTTGACCCCGAGACTCTGGAATTTGATTTAGCAGCGGCAGCAGCCAGGCAGCCCACTGGTCGGCTAATGAATGATGTATTTACATAGATGAGTAGCCAAAAGCCGGGGGAGGGGTGGGGAGCGAAAAATTCGCATATTAAAATGCCATCCAGCTGGCCTCGACGGATGCTCTGTGGTTCTATGTAAATTTTGCTTTTAACTGTACCAATTTCGTGTCCAAATCCCTATCTAAACTAATGTTCACTTGCTCAAATTGGTATAAACATAGCCGCTGCTGACTGCTGCTGGCTGCTGCTGCTGCTGCTGGTGGGCAGTAGCGGCGGCGGCGTTGGGGGGCTGGGCTGATGGTCATATTTAGACAGAAGTTTCGGCCGTGGATGGGCGTAGAGCGAACGTGGAAATGCTAACAAAGCAATAAATTGCCACTAAATCTAATTTGTGGCAGCAGCCACAGCAGCCGCAGTAGCCGCAGCACCACCAAAAGGTCTAAATGGAGGCAAAGGACATGGAACGGAAGAGAAGGAGCCATGGCAGCCAGCCGCCCAAAAGCAAACACGACAGTCTGGGACGTTTGGCAAATGGAGAACGAGTGGTGGTGGTGGTGGTGGTGGCAGCAGCGTGAAGATGGGTCCGCCAAGTTGATTACATTAAAAACAACCCAAAACGTGCCATGAAATCATGTCATGGAGTGCAGCAGGCAGCAGGCAGCAGACAGAAGGCAGCAGGCAGGAGCAGGAGGCAGCAACTGATGAGCACTTACTGTACGTACACTTTGCCGACTTCCGGCGGAAGCGAACGAGTATAAAAAGTTACCCCGCTGCTTCTGGCGCTGCCTCTGCTGTTGCTGCTGCTGCTGCTGCTAGGATTGTCAAGTTACGCGCTCTGCTGTATTGATGGTAAAAATGTTTCCCCTTTAACCGCTATGTGCCGCCAATTTCATTCTCCATCGAGTGACATCTCGGCAAGAAACTAAAACGCAACCTGAGAGGCCACTAAACCTCTTCAAATGGCTTTCCATTGCATACCAACAGGCGAGAAAACTTGATGGCTATTGGCTTGCATAGCAAACGGCCAAGTTTTTCATTTACAGGTTTTCACAAGTGTTTTTCTGCTATTGAAGGAGAGAAAACAGCAACAGAAACAGAAACTGAAACAGGAAACTCTACAAAGTAAAGTTTTCACTTGAGAAAACTTGGAACTCCCAGTTGTGGCTTCCAACCTGATGGCTGCTGTTGGTGGATCAATCAATACGACCGAGTTGAGCTTTTGATTTGCCACAAAATGTTAATGGGACAACACACCCAGGCTAGCAACTAACGGTTAACGTCCTTGCTCCTGGCTTCTGCTTCACTTGCCACTTGCTGCTGAGCAAACTGTGCGGCAACTTTTTTGCCCTGCAACTGCGGCAAAGTTTTGTCGCCAGCAGAGAGACTGGCAAGACAGCGGCACGGGACTCTCCCTGATGAGGAAGTGGGCGGCTGCTGGCAGGCAGGAGCAGGAGCAACAGGACCTGGCCTTGGGCATGCATTTGTGCACTTTGATCGAGACTTGGCCAGGCGACCCCCCGAGGGCGTCGTATTTGCATGCATTCGGGCGTGAGTGTTGCTGTCTCAATGGTTGTGCGTATGTGTGGCCCTGTGTATGTGTGTGTGCGTGTGTGTTTAGCGGCGAATAATTAAAACGTTTGTGGCAATTAGTAAGCAATTAAGTGGAATGGAACCCGCTCGCCTCTCCCCTCATGTGACCTGAGAGGCATTTTTCCCCGCCATGCAGATGACTGAGGCATTTAGCCTGCTTAGTTGCCATTCCAAGCCAGGACTCTAAGCAAAGGATCATCAAATGGGTTTTTGATGGCCTTAAGAGGTGGAGAGGTTCAGTCAGCTTCCCCTCCATGGAATGCAGAAGTTACCCAGGTAACATCAACCAGCCAGCTTATCGCCTCAACCATTCTAAAGAGATTTATTCAGATTTTTTCTCTCAAAGCCAGTGAGAAGCCATTTAAAATTGGAAATTGCCACGACTGAGCTGCGGTTTAGCGAATCCTTTCAAAGCCAAAAAGTTGTTTTTTATGCCTCTTCAAGCCGCAAGCATGGCCCGGGCTTACAGGACTTGGCCAAGAGGCAGAGATCAGCTATAAGAATCAAGTAAAACGACGCACAATTCGCATTGTAATTGCGTGGTCTGGAAGGGGGAGGAATAGGGGAGGGAAGGACAAGAGAGAGGGGGCAACTGTCTGGCAATTTGTGTTCAATTTTTATGCATTTTTAATGCAGTTGAAAGAGAAGAAAAGGACGATACTGGCGGCACAACAAACATTTTATTGTTATCAATTTTTAATGGTTCGTCTGTCTGCCATCATTGACACTCCTTAGAGGGGGGTGTATACATCTGTGTGTGTAAAGGAAGAGTGCAGCTGGTTGGAAAGCTGCCAGCCTGGTCAAATGAGCGTTGCTAACATGAAGGAGGCGCCCTGACTGATTCCAGGACATGTTCTTGGCTCCAACAGCGTATGCCAAAGTGTGGATTGTTTAACTGTACTTGTTGGTCCTTTATTTTATGTCTTTTCTGCTTTATTTTTTTTCCCCTTTTTCGATTTTTCCTGGGTTCGTGCACTTTGCACGTCTGTCGCCGTTGCTTTGGTTGAATCAGCGATAAGCAGCGCTCCGCCTCAAACCAAGTGACAATGCTACGGAATGTCAACAGCTCGACGAGGCCAAAGGGGATGCCACAGGGATGAAAAGGGGGGGAGCAGTGCTTAAATGCCACCAGTAGAGGGATAAGGGTTGGGACACCTAATTCGATGCGATAAGGCAATCCGAGGAGGATTCAGCTTATTTGTTGCATGCGGCTGTCCTGGTACAATCACCGCTGCCTGTGTGTGTCTGCGTGGGTATCCAACTCCTTTTTACCCTTCCGGTCTTCTAGGTCTCTAAGCCTGTTTGCTTATGTAACTGTCCTTGGTGTTTACTTTGCTGTTTTTTTTTTTTTCAATGCTGTTGCCTTGCTGACTTTTGGGACCTTTAGGCGCTGTTTTTAGACTCAAGATTCTGTCTTTGGTTCTGACTGCCTGTTTAACCAGTGCCCCCGGCCTCACCCTCGGGGCAGTCTCATGTCAGACATCATTTGCCGCATCTGTGACCTTTTAATTCCATAACTTGGTTACCAGCAGATCCCAGGACTTAACACACCATATGGAGCAGGACAAATTAAAATTGCTTTACAGCCTACGCTGGAGTTGAATTGAAAAGTCCTTTTCTGCCTGCCGGGTTGTTTAATGTTTCCTCAGTTTTCCCCAGTTTTCCTCAGTTTTCCTCAGTTTTCCTCAGTTTCCTCAGTTTATTTAATTTCTCTCTTCAACTCACAGGTGAATGGGAATTTAAAACCAGACAACTGAGTTCAACGATTGAGTTGCAAAAACTATCAAAACCGTCGACTAAGCTGTTCCGTTATGCTTTGTGGATTTGTGTGCTGAAAAGTAAACATTTTTCGATATTCTGTGGATGAGAGTTGGTGGAGTGGCGAGTGGCTGTGTGGCTCTCCAAATGCACCACTCACATGCACCTGGCAGTGCGCACACATCTCGATGTTTTCCATTCCCCAAATGACAGGAGTTTTGGCCAAGTTATAGCCAAAGCGGAGACCTTGCAGCGTGGAAATCTTTTCCCAGAAATTCACATGCCAATCAATTCCACACACACACACACACGCACAAGACTACGAGGGATTGCAGAGGAAATATCTAATGCATTTGAGATGCCTTTAATGCCGTTACGATTACCGTGGCTGCCATCTGCCAGTAGAGTCCTTCGCTCAACGCTGAGATGTGTATTTACACGGCCAGCTTAGCAGCTGCTGCCTGGCGCCGTTGCCATAAAAATATTATGACGTCTGTCAATGCATCTACGGATGCCTTTCAGACCCAACAAGGACAGCAGGGATATATTGGAGTCTTCACTCTGTTGACAGGGCTTAGCTGCTGCTGCCGGGGCGAACAGGCAGAGCTGGCCAGTCAGCCACGCCGTCTTCCATCATTTCCATCGTTTTAAAGCGGCCAAAACGCTGCGTTTCGACAATGTTGCGCATACGCAGTGTGGGACCATCAATTCAGATCCTGAAAGCACGCAGCGCTGGAGGAAACTAAATTAATTATTTGCCAGGTAAAAGTTTTGCCCACCACTGGCCGTCACTTCAATCCGACTCGGATGTGGACCGCATTATGCAGAAACTTTCGCCTTGGCAGAGCAACAAACTGCGAGAAGCAACAGCCAGGTGGGTGGCCAACACGTGCCGGACACGCTGGCTGCGTCTAAAGCTCCAGCTTAGCTTCATCCCTACACCGAGGAGGGCAGATCCGGGGCTGGCGTTAAAGCGTAATCTATAGTTTACCTGGCAACTCTGCTCGGCTCTGCTCTGCTCTGCTCTGCTATTGATACTACGATGGCCAGGAGGCTACAATTCACTTGGGTTTATGTAAGTAAAAGGAAAGTTTGACAGTCGCCAAGGGACTGAGCCTTGGAATGGGCGCCTTTAAGTGTCCAACACGCAGCCACACACATGTGCGGATATCAATCAATTAATTAGCCACAGAGTCAGTCAGTCTATCAATCAATTACACCATCAATCAGTCCGTCAGTCAGTCAACAGTCAGTCAGGCATTGGCATTGCCTGACTGACAATTAGATAATCAAGCGATTAAAACCAGAAAAATATATAAATAAATTTCCAAAGGGAAATTAAGGAATTAAAATCATGGGAAAATCAATTTTCAATTGAAATGTTTAGCAGTTGAAATTCCATTGATTGAAGGCTCAACAGCCCTTTGATGGGTGATAAAACGACGATTAAATTAATCAAGAAAAAATGTTTCCTAAGCTGACCGATGTTTTCTTTATCAATTGCAATTTAAAAATTTATTTTTCAGACAATGAAAGCTTTAAAAATTATGAAATTTAACTGCCTTCAACAGCAGGTGGCTCAACTAAAAGTTTCTGCTGGCCAGCCAGCCATCCATCCATCCATCAGTGCTTGGCTGTTTGGCATTCTTAGCTGGCCAAGTGAGTACAGAGTAGTCAAGTCTCTTGGTGCTGGTTCTATGCACTTTGCTCTGCTCTTCTGTTGGTTCATTTGCACTCATCGTGGCCACAGAAACTCAGCCAAGTGGATGTTCCTTTGGCTGCTGCTCCTGCTGCTGTCGGTGGCTGCTGTTGCTCACATTTTGGCCAAAAGCACTTGACCGGACCAAGGCTGTAACTAACAAAGGGCAAAAGACGCTGCAAGGGGCAATGGCATCGTCTAAAAGTCAGACAGAGTCAGTGGGCTGGCTGGGCTGGCTGGGCTGCCTGGGCTGGCTGGGCAGCCGGGCATGAGGATATTGAAATGCTTATATAGAGACATAATAGCCCAACTAACGTTCGTGTTCATATCTTGCCATAAAGTCAACACACACACACACACACACACAGAGCGTATACATGTGTGTAACTAGTAGGCGGAAGTGTAAACTTAAACCAAGACAAAGAGCGAGACGAAATGAGTTGCCTGGGCAATGAAGCTGAAAGACAAAAACCCTTTTCTGGGCCACGAGGTTTCTCAACTCTATTATTTTCCTCCTGTTTTTTTTTTTTTGGGGAAATTTATACTCTATGGAAGGAAGTTCCGTTGGAGTTGCTTAGATAAAATGCCCAGCAAGTGACTGCAGATCATTTTCCCTTGACCAGGGAGTCAATCATCCTCTGGGTTGAGTTCTGTTCTGGCAACTTCTTGGTTAAATGGAAACATCCATCCGCTTTAGTTTACCGGGCGTAAATTTTTAAAGCGTGAAGCTGAAACGGCTTCATGGTAATCCTTATGGATCCATGCTTGATTGCACCCTAAGCCAACCCAACTCACTACCCAACCCAGTCCACAGTCCAGAGCAGTCAGCTAGTGGCCTTCAACCTTATCTAAGGCTCTCAAGCGTCGAGGCGAGTCGAGGAGACTCTAGATGTTGTTTTACTTATTTTATGCCGCCAACACGAGTTAGTTGAGCTTATAAGGCGCACACACACACACACACACACACACTGAGGCAGGAATATATTTATTAATATTTTCGTAAGATTAAAACTATTTTTTTTGGGGGTGGCGAGTTGACTTTGCTTCGCTAAGCTTCCTCTGGTTGCGTGTGCGTATGTGTGGCAGCATCAAGGATGCCAGGAAGCAGGACCTTCTGTTGTTTGCTTAGGCAGAAAATGTCTTAGTTAAGAAGTTGAACAGCCAGAGTCGAGGCCAACGGGCTGCGGTAAGATCAACAGCTCAAGGCCCGATGTACAGACAATTTCCTTTGGTTTTAAAACAGAATTTTCTTCTTCCTGCTCCGTCTGCGGACTCAAAACGGCTTTACGGGTTACGGTTTAGGCTAACTAACCACTTGGCCACGCTCCATGCTTCACGTGCCACTTGCCACTTGCCACACGGCACTAAAATGCAATCACAATGGCTGACAGCAAACAAATTTGCCAGGCAAACCAACCACCCATCGCCACCCACCTTTTGACCATTTTGCACCTGTAATGCGAGACGTCAACAAAAGTTTTTCTCTACTTTTTTCTCTCCCTTTCTCCATGGAGCGCATTCAGCGTTTTATTTTATTTTTTTCCATTTTTTATTTGTTTGTATTTTTTTGTGTATTTTTTGTTGTTTACTCTTTGCAGCTTATTTGGCATTTGCTCGCTGTTGTTGTTCTTATTGTTCTCATCGTCCTTGTCGTCCTGGTCGCCATCGCCGCTGTTGTTTGCGGGTTGAAAACTGTTTTGATAATGTCAGGAGCGATGCTGGCAACGTTTGAGACCCGCAATTGTCACCAGGCAAAGGTGTGAACCTGCAGATAATGCCCAGGACAATGATAATGATGATGCTGCTGCGGCGACCATGGCGGTGTGAGGGGGGGGGGATGAATGTTGGAGTCGAGGCTGCCTGTCCTGAGCTGCTGCTATTCGCTCGCTTAGCTATGATGATTCATAAATCAAAAGCTGCTTAGCAGTTTTGTTATTAATGGCGTCTCTCCTTGCAGGTATTTCCGCATCCTTGAAGGCTGCAACAGATATTTTTTGGTTTTCATAGGAATTTTATTTCAATAGAATGGAAATTATTAAATATTTTGTAAGGAAATCAATGATTTTTTGATTTTATTTGTTGAATTTAATTAATTTAATTCAAGTTGACAGGGGTTAAGGTCAGCTGACATAACCCCAAGGATATCTGTTGCCCCCACGATCGCTCAGGCTTGGCAAATGGCTTGACACGCATGTCACGCACACAATCATATATCACCACACACTCACACACACAGAGATACACACAGAGACACACCATTGACCTTCTAAATCAATTGGAAATTCCCAAATTACATAGAAAATGCACAGATACAGCCAGCGGGGGCAGCAGCAGTTGCTTGGCTAGGTAAAAGGGGGTCCGGGTGATGGTGGTGGTTGAGAGGTGGGGATGCGGTGGTGGTCAGTGGTTGCTTTAATAGGCTGCCAGACTGCCAGGCAGCCAGGCAGCGAGGCAGCCAGCAGGCCAAGTAAATTGTATTGAAAAGGACTTTTAGACAAGCGACCAATAGTTGTACACAAATAGCAGCCCCGAAGCTGACATCCTTTGGCTGTCCTATGTATGTGCTGCTCTCTCTGTGTGTGAGTGTGTGTGTGTGCGCGTGCGAGTATCCATTGCTGATACGAGTTCAGCTTCTGCAATCCAAACGTTAATGGTCTGTCAATTATCGCCACCCAGTGAATGTAACGATAAGATGTTGACCCTCTAGGCGGCTCACAGGACATTGCCTGGCCCCCTATACCAGCATGTATGTCTGTCTGTGTGAATTTGCTGGTGCGTCTGAGTGTGGGTGTGAGAGACTGTTCAACACTTTAGTACGTCATTTAGCAAAGAATTAGTTATGGACATGGAATACACAGCAGCAGGATACCCCACTGCTTTCTCTGCCTGCCGCCATCCAACACACAATCGAAATTGCCATACACACACCCACACCCATACACACACATACGTATATGCATGGCTATGTATATGAGTGAGTAGCTGGCTGGCTGGCTGACTTGGAAAAGAAAAGTTGCTTGGCTGCTTGCTTATTGCCACTAACTAGAGGGGTGGATGGGTGGAGGGATATGTAGAGGGGTGGTCACTGGATGGTGGGGGTTCCTTGGTCCAGAGGTCCGGCTCGTTGGCCTTTTTACATTTGTATTTATGAGCAACGGGAAAGTAGCGCAGCCGCAAGTTCAAGACGATGCGCCATCATCATCTCCTGGCCAAAGAGGCAACGGCAAAGGCAACAGCCAAGGCAAAAGCTAAAAATACACTGTAAATTCTTCAGCCAAAAATATTTCCCAGTGTAAACAGCCTTCAGGTTGTCCGTCTGGAGGACTTTAAGCTGCAGGGACTGCATCGATGGCTTCTTCTACTGGGTGGTTGTTGATTTTTCTTGCAGTGTATTTTATTTACACTTCATATTCGCATTTAATGTTTATTGAGTCCTTGTGTGTGTGTGGCAGTGTGTGTTTGTGTCTGTGTAGATGTCGCTGCTCTAGCTGTGTGTGCGCTTCGCTGAGTGCCCATTAGACGTTGCCATAGGAGTTGGGGATGTGGTGGCTGGTGGGTGGCTCACCCTGTTCAGAGTGGTTACTGCTGCCCACAACAAAAACTACATTCAATGCATTTAGATCTATTTGGAGTCTTCTAGTTACGGTTTTGGGTTCTGGTTTCGGCTGTCGATTGTCGGAGCTGTCGGGGCTGCGTGTGAATTGATTTCCAAGAAGTTTTTTCTAGCCAGCCAGTTCAACGCCACTCTAGCTGAGTCGCCCCCCCCCCCTCGTCGTTGGGCCCCCCTCTTCACCAGCTGTCTAGTGGACTCTGTGTCGCACCATGTCGTTCCGTTTGGGTCTCGCATTTTGGCTTTGTTGTTTGTCTTTTGTAGGTTTTTCCTTTATTTCCCTTCATGCTTATTGGTATTTTATTATCTGCTCATATAAATGCAATAAAATGTGTCTCTGTCTGTCCGTGTGTCGCTCTGTATGTGTGTGGGTGTCTGTGTGTGGCAAGGAGACAAAAGAAAATCAAGGAAAATGGGTCATGAACTGCCAGCGATGGCACTGAAGTCCGCCACACAGCCACACAGAGGCAGGCAGGCATTTGCAATTCGAACTGCTGCCCTGGCTTGTTGGTTCCCAGATGACCAGCATCCAGACAGGACTACAATATCCTTTAACTCAGTTAGCCTGGTATCATTGGTATATTGATCCGACAGATGAGCAGCGAACAGCTTCTGGTAGCCAGAAAACTGATTTTTTAAGTGATCGCTGTGCTGAAGGTCTCTGGCCTTTCTACTTACCCAGGTCAGTCGGAGGACTGGATGGTTCCCTCTGTGGTGGTTGAGCTGCCCCATCTAGCAGGCTCTGTGCCAGCTCTCCATACGTTGAGAAACCTTTGTCAGGTCTACAACGCAGTTGGCTGTGTTAATTTGCTTACATAATAGGAAACCACAAAAGGTCCGTCAGGTGAGTTTCATTAAAAGTGGAAAGAGAAAAAATTCCTAACGACAGAGAATTGCAGTCACAATGTGCACCCTGCCCACCCTGACATCGGAGCAGAAGAAGTTCATTGATGACATCCTCATCAGCATCTGCCATCGGGACTATACGGCGGCCCTGGCCATGCTGTATCCTGGCGACAGGTGCGTCGAGCTGCCGCCCTATCACACGAACATTCTGCGTCGCATCGTCTTTCGTCTGCTGCAGCGCAAGCTGAACAGCTCGCTGCCAGCGGAGCAGGCCTATCAGCAGCTGGAGCAGCAGCATGTCGATCCCAGTATCATGACCACCCTGAACCTCAATGTGCCGCCCGATGTGCTGGCCACCATCTACGACCAGGTGGTCAACATGAGCTTCACCCAGATCGACCTGCACATAACCCATCTCAAGTGGGTGGACGAGACCGTCATGCTGCACACGAACATGCTGCTCGACTACAGCAAGGGTGTCAAGGAGGCGACCCAGAAGATGAACGGCGTCTCCCTGGTGGGCAGCGACAGAGTCCGTGTCTACATCGTCTATCTGTTAATGGTCATTATCGCCACCCTCGGTGTAGTCCTTTCCATATTCTAGCCAACGCATTTGCCTAGTCTCTTCACTTTGTACATCGATAAAATATTTATAGTTAGCCAGACTCTTGCATTAAACAAATCCTTTAGCCCATGATTATCAGGATAAAAATTTCCCACTTTTAATTTCCTCTTCTTTTTCTTTAAATTCCCTGATCAGCAGAGTGGAGCTGGCTTTCAGGGGTCCCACGAGGTGTTGAGAAGCCTAAGGAAACTGCTTACCTTTGGGTGAGGAAAACAACGTTGGGGTTTTGCCTTGAAATATTTGAATTTCTTTATTTATTTATTTATTTGATGTATCATTTACTGCTTTCTGTTGCCCGTTTTTTTGTTTTTTTTTTCTTAATTCTCTGCTGTCAACATTATTTTTATTTCTTTTGCTTTGTGGTTTTTAGGATTTTTCTTTTGCCAGACATTTCTGCTTGTTTTTGTTTATTTCTGTTTATTTTTGTTGATTTTTCTTGGGTCTTTTCTTTGCCTCAATCGCTTAGGTCTTAAGTATTTATGCTTTAATTATCTTATAATTTGTCTAAAAAAAAAAAACAAACATTATGCATTGCTTTAAAATAGTTTTAGTTAATTTTTGGGGTTTTTTCTTAGTTTCTCATTTGTTTTTCTTTGGCTATTTAATTTTGTTTCACACATATATATATATATTTATATAGATTTTAATAGTTTGATTTCATGTTTTTAGTGTTTTCAATAAGTGTCTGGGTGTCAAAGTGTCTCAGTGTCTGTGTGTGTTGTGTGTAGTTTAAGCTTCTTTGTTTATACAATTGCCTTTTAGGTTGCGTTTCCTTCATAACATTTTTATTTGTAATAATTAATCGTGATTTTCATTATTACGATTCATTATATTTATGATAATGCGGAGGGATCTTAACAGTATGATTTATATATATGTATATATCCATATAGATCTGTGTATTCAAGTAGTTTAGTTTACTTTTTATTTAATGACGTTTGAAAAACCAATCTAACAATCTATAAATTGCAAAAATTGTCAAATTTCATTTAAATTCCTCTTACGAATAATTAATAAACAAATCGAATCTCAATTCTTCTAGATTTCTCTTGTGTTATTTCAAACAGCAAACGGAAACAACAAATATTAAACTCGATTATATATATTTTAATGGCATACGATTTGCGATTTAATAATGCTTACAGTGTATTTAACAAGGAAAGGAGGAGGAAACGGAAAGAGAAAGGATTTTTACTATAATTAATAAGCGTTTTGTTTGGAAGAACTTAACTTAGAGCATCTGTTCTGGTTGGTTGCCTTAATGCCGGGTAAATATTTTGTTTTCATGCAGAACTTGTTGTCGATTTGGATTTAAATTTGGGCGCTCGAGTTGAAGCATCAACTGAAACGGCTTCAACTGGAGCAGCCACTAGAGTATCTTTGGACCTAAGTATCTAAGCATAGACTTACCGACTAACAAAAAAAATTTACGCATTTGTTCATTCGCTTATTCATTAATTAATTAATTTATTTATTTATTAGGAAAGTATAAAAGTTGTCTGGCGTTGCTCTGCCCTGTTCTCTTGCGCTTCCTTGGAAATTAACCCTTCACCATCGACAGATACTGAAAGTGCTTTGCTTGGAATGCTTTTAGCCTAGATAATAGATACAATACAACTAGATACTCCCTCCTTCGCCTTCTGCCTAATTCTTGTCATTAATTTACATTATTTGTCACATAGAAACAGTTAAGAGGACGGCCGTGGAAATCAGAGAGCCAAATAGACAGCCATCGGGCAGATTTGTGTCTTCAATTCGATCCCAGACGATCGAGGGTTGCCGTCGGTTTCAACTTGAATTTCCCATTTCATCTGAAGTTTGTCTTCAGCTGTTTGCTATTCATGCTGCAACAGCCTGCAGTTTACTCCTAGTGGTTCGTAAGCCTAAGTTTTCAATACCCTGATGCAACTTATCCGTAGAATTTTTTTTATACTAACTGTATGCGATATCTGGTTATCATAACACCTTAAGGTTTCGCTTCTTCTACTCTCTGTTGAGTTATTTGACGACTATCAATACCCAAATGAAGTGAAAACAGATAATTTCTCATCGTTTCCTTGTTTTTAGGTATTTTCGCACTAAGTACGTTTGGGTTTTGCTTTTTCTATGTTTTTTCTTTAACAACAATATTCAATTTCCAGAGTTTAATGTAGTTTTAAATGCTTAAACATTTTATTTTTGGTTTCTTTGGTTTAATTCTCTAAACACCGATTGGCCGCTACTTTTTATTATGTTCGATTCAAAACAAAATCTGTGGTTTTCCAAGCAGGAAGACCAAAGTCAGCTTCATTTGAATTGATTTTTATATTTTCTTAATTTTATTTATTTGCGGGGCTCATTGATTTAAATTTTATTTGTGTTTGTGTCTTGGTGCTGCTGGAGCTTAAGACCCAATTGTTTCAGTGTCTTAGAGGTGGCTTTGCTAGATGATTTGAATGTGAATAACAAGCCGAGAAGTTCTAGGGCAGCCTACAACAACTGGTGCCTGTTTGTTGGACTGATTTTCCCAGGTTTTTTGCTTTATTATTTTCAAAACACTAGAAAAAGGCGCTTAAAGCCTTTCTCATTGATCAACGTGATAAATGGCCGATGGATTGTGACTTTCTAGTATTTAAACAGCTTGCAGTGGATCAGTGAGCGAACCTGAGTCCTTTCCTGATCACATTGAAGACGTTTTGTTAGGAATATAAAAATCTATTTCTGTTTTGATTGCTTGATTGATTACCTAGATGATTTAGTGTGGCCAAATGCTGACTTTGATCTGCTGCTTTTGCTAGCTAACAGTGACTGTGACTGTGACTGGGACCGTGACTGCTGGTTACTTACTGACTAGACTTTTGGACTCTTTCGTCACTTGATCATCTCTATACCTAAGGGCTGTATATATTTTTTCTATATAGATTTATAAACTGGTTTTCTGCTGCTTAAACGATTTCTCTTAAGTTAATTGTTCTGGCAACAGTTGGTATCAAAGATTTCAGTGTTACGATACCGATAGCCAGACCGATGCCAAATCAAATCGGTTGAAGATGTTGGCTTTGGTGTATTTTAGAAATAGTTTTACCAAAAAACAGGTTCTTAGCTCTGGTTTGCTCTAAGGATATAAGGATATGCGCTGCCTTTGTAGTATCGTTGGAATTGCGTTGGGTTCGACTGGGGGTCGTGAGAGTGGCAGGATGAGGAGGGGAAGAGGAGAGGAACAAACCCATATGATATGTGAGTTACATACACACACGCACACGCTCACTAACACGCACACACCGAAGAGATTACAGAGTCTCACATACACATATATAAAGCGAAATGTCTTACGATCTAAACAACTTGCCTGCGCACTGCTTTACCGACTGCTTAGTATGTCAGTGTGCATTGCTAATACAATTAAACACACAATACATAGATGAATACTGTTGTCTGTCTGTCTGCTTGAATTTTCTATTTAGTTTCTCTGCCTTTTACTGCCTCGTAGTGAGTCAAGTGTTTGCGTCGATAACTCTTATTGATCACTATTTACATTATGCAGATCACAACAGATTAAAGTTATTTACACGCTATAAACAACCATAAAAAAAAACACTAAAGGGGGAAAGGAAAACACATTCATAGAGCATAGAAAACTAGCAGGATCGCTTGATTGATTCCCATCTGCTGTTGCCAAGAAGATTGGAGTACAGTTTGGCACAGTTGTCGCTAATCGATAGCTTCCATTCATCTCATATATCGATAGTTTGGAGCTCAAAAGGTTAACGATTAACAACATACATACAGTTCTGTGCTGGATTGCTTCCTTAGTCCACCTTTGACTTTAGCTGGTGTGTTGCTGGGTGCCTTGATGGGTCTCTGCCTGCTGGTCCTGTGGCTACTGGTGACTGCAATCACCCCATGTGCATAATCTTCTTGAAGGCCTTGCGGAACTCCGGATTGAATATGGTGTAGATGACGGGATTAACGAAGCTGTTTATGTAGCCCAGCCAGGTGGTCAGCATGAAGGCGGTCAGACCGGGTCGGCAGTCTTTGTTGAACTTGGAGCACATGGCGTCCATGATGTTGCACGTGAAGAATGGCAGCCAGCAGAACAGGAAGACACCTGAACGGCACCAAGGACAGTTAAATGAAGGGAAAGAGAATTGAATTTGGCATCAATGAAGGATTTTTGCTCGTCGTTGCTGCTGCTCTGCTTACCCAGGACGATGGCCAGTGTCTTGGTGGCCTTGCGCTCCTTTTTCGCCGATGATTTCTCGCGTTTCTTCTTCGACGCCTTGTGCACCTTGTATATCGTAAATCTGCGCTTATTAAGGCCAACAAAGTCAAAGGCCAACAGGCAACAGTCAACAGTCAAAGGCCAACAGCAAATGGCAAAGCCAAAAGTGCACGCAATCAACCATCATCGTCCAGCCGGTTGGCAGGATAACAGGTCACGGCGAATGGCCATGCAGGGTTGTTTGTTGGCAAGGAGATAGAAAATAGGGACGTGGAATAGGGAGCAAGTGGTAAGGGGAGCCAAAAGCTCGAATAATTCAACTAATAACTGTAATTAGGCGGGGCTGCACTCACCTTGACGCCTGCGAGTTTTTCTTATCCTTGCGCGAGGACGTTTTCGATGTGGTCGATAGGGTGGAGTCGTTGCGTGCCAAAGTCATGGCCTCCTGTACACCGTATCGCACAAAGGACAATGGCTTCATGGCGACCCCGCTAATGGAAACGGAAGCGGCAACGGCAACGGAAACAGACAACGCAATTTGGTTGAATTTTTTGGGTTTTTTTTTTTTGGGTGGAAATATGGAAATTTTCATTGACAATCGATGGATTGACTTTTCACAAAGAGAGTCCTTGGAGGGAAGGAATATTTACCTGATGGCAGGCTCGCCTCGCTTGGGCGAATCGTCCGCTGTGTTCCGTCGACTGCTGACACTGGAGCGCTGTAAGGTGGCGCCACTGGGCACCGGACTGTCCGGCGGCGTTGTACTGCTCACCGTGATCGCTGCAGCACTGACGCCACCCACTCCTGCAAGGACATCGTCAACGTTTGATGCTGCATAACCAGAATCATGATTACCATTCGGATCGGCGACAACCAACTGCGGCTGTGTGCTGATCTGGGCCACAACGCTGCTGCCACACGAAGAGTCCATCGCATCCATCAATCATTCAATCAATCAATTGTCGATGGATGATAGTCGTCGGCATCACGGCGGAGAGGAGCGAGCAGCAGTGAAGAAATTAAAAATCAAAGAAGCGACGGCGCAATGTCAATTAAAAATCAAGCAAAAATCAAGCAAAAATCCCGTTTTAATCAAGTGACGCATTAATTGAATTATTGAGATTTATTTTCTCCCATTACCCCACCCCCCCTAGCATTCTGGCGATGGTGGTAAAAAGCGAAAAAAAAGCGGGAAAAATCCATTGAGGAAGCAGAAACCTTTCAATATGCGTTGCCAACGGCAAAGGCGTTGCCTGTTGGGTTTACCGCTTATAGCTGCCAACTGGTCCCCTTCCACCTTCCCCCCTTCCCGCCCTGTCTGTCCTGTCTGCCCTGTCTGCTGGCCACTGCTGGTCCAGCCCTTTGGCCATCGGCCTGTCATTAATGGTTTCATTTCATGTCCTTATTGGATTAAATAGGCCATCAGGACGCTAATTGATTGCGCTTAACGTTGCCCGCCTTCCTCCTACCGCACTGCACCGCACCGCAGGAGCTTAAAGCGGTTAGTCGATATCCCTGGAGCTTCAAAGAAAACACAAAAAAACCAAAAAAAAAAAAAAAAAAAAAACCCCCCCCACCCCCCTTAAACCCCCTTGGGGAAAACCTTTCCAAAAGCTTTTTCCCGCTTTCCCCCGCTTTTCTCCATTTAACAAGTTTTCCAAATTAATTAAAATCCAACGAGAAAAATATCAAATAGACAAGGGAGGGGGCGGGAAAGCCGGAGAGAATTGATTTCTTCGATTTATGATAGGAAAATGAAATGAAAATTAAATAAATTAAAATTGGCAGCCGAAATAGTCAAAAGTAGATGTCAGAGGTCGTTTCGTGTTCAATTGCTAAACGATTTTCCTCTTTCTCCTCTCAGTTTCCCCACATTTTCATTTGTCCTGTTGCTGTCTGGTTTGCTTGGTTACAACTGCAATCGATTGGCCGCTGGCTTGTGGGTGGTGGCTGGCGAAGCTCATCTTTTACGTGTCGCACGTGGCAACGCATCGTATCTCGGCTGGTTTGACCCCCCAGGAATGCTGGCAACCAACCAGTGAATTAGAGCAGCGTCAGAGCCAACTGGTTGCCCCTCTAACTGGCCTTTCCATAGAGGGGGGGGGATCAACGACTGTCTGCCTCTGGCTTTGACTCTGCTCTGCTCTGACTTTATCCTCTTCTAATTGCAGCTGCTGCAGCAGCAGGTGGAACTGACTGACAGTTCGCCCTGCTTGGCCACTGGATACCCACAGCTGACCACGCTATGTGCTCCCCTTGAGGTGACGAATTTCATTCACCATCCACCGCTCACAGACGGCTCACAGCGTTGACAGACGGCTCAACCGATTGTACTTACTTGCCGGTCTCCTCGACAACGGTGGCCAACATGAACTCAGTGGACTTGTCGTTGACAATGACGTGGCAATCGTCGATGTCGGGCGATATGGCGTTCTCGTCCTCCTCCTCGTTGGAGCCGCTGGCCGTGTTGGTGGCCGGCTCGTCGGGCATTATGCGACTGGCATGGCGGCTGCTGTCCCTGTCCAGGGCAGTCTCCGCCAGGCGCCGTGTCTGGGCGATGTTCTCGATGACGCTGCCGCCCGTTAGCTCCGACAGATGCGGCTTTCGGGCGGCGCGTTGCTTGCGGGCTCGACTACGCAGCGCCTGCAGAGGAAAGAAGGGATAGAGAGAGAGAGAGAGAGGAGATGCTCCTGGTGGCTGGCTTACCTTGAAGATGTTCCAATAGAGGAAAACCATGATGATGCAGGGTATGTAGAAGCTGCTGAGCGACGAGTAAAGTATAAAGTCGGCGTTGTAGAAGGCGCACAGGTCGGGCTCCCGGTTGGGCGCATTGTTCAGGCCCAGAACGATGGGGGAGCCGATGGCGGCCGATATGGCCCACACCAACAGGATGGTGAGGCAGACGCGGCGGCTGTTTTTGTGCTTCGCGTACTTGATGGGCTGCGTCACAGCGATGTATCTGATACACGAAACATTCAATTAACGGGGAGCAGCTCAAGGGGCCACGCGACCTACCTGTCTATGGAGATGGCGACTAAGTTAAAGATCGATGACGTTGAGCATATCACATCCATGGCTATGTAGAAATCACAAACGACGTTAGGCAGAGCCCAGGCGCCGTTCACCTGTAACGACAGCCGCGCAAATCAAATTTTCCCATCAATTCAACACTTTTTAGTTATTTTTTATCAATTGAAAAATTCCACTTCCTTCTGCTTCGCTTTTGCATTTGCCTAAAATCTATTTTTAGACATCGACTGGGCACTGATAAGCAAGGAACAGTTAAGTGCAGATAGAGAGCCGATCTGGTGCAGTCGCTGTGGTACAGCAGCTCCAACACTGTCGCTTTACACATGGCAACTCCAACGCAGTCACCCGAACACTGTCGCTCTCAAGCAGTCGATCAAAATCAGCAGCTCTAACGCAGTCGCTCTGACAAAGCTTCAAACACTAACGCAGTTGCTCTAAAACTATCACCCCAGCACAGTCGCTCTACAACTGTCACTCTAGCGTGGATCGCTTTGTTGCTTCTGCTTTGAGCTTTTGCTTTGCACAGCTTTTGCAATGTTTGTTTCGACTTCGAATTGTTAACTGAGACTGAAGACAACAACACACAAGCGATGTCCATTGCTCTAGGGCAACTGCGCTGCTTCTATTGTGGTTGCCTGTTGAAGAGGCTGCTGAGTCAGTTGCGTTGCCATTTGAATTTCTCTCAATGGCCGCTGCACTTGAATTCATTTCAACGGGGCTTTGTGTCCATTAACAGAGAGCGAGAGAGGGAGCGAGGGAGAGAATGAAGCAATTGAATTTCACAATGAAAAAAGGCGACCCAAGCAAAGTGACGTCGAGTCGCATCCATCAATCTCCAGTGAGCAAATGTGAACAAATCGGACAGCACGAGGCAAGCAGAAGGGCAGGCAGGCGCAAGGGCAGCCGCCAGGACCTTATTCTCCAATATCAATAACAATATTTTCTCAACTCTGAGCTACAAATGAGTTTTCTCTGCAAGTCTATCTAGCTGTGAAAAGCCCATCCAACCATCCATCCATCCATCCATCCATCTGGCCAGCCATCCATCTAACCATCCATCCATTCATCTATGTATGGCCAGGCTGGCTTGTCTGTCTGTCTGTCTGCCTGCCTGCCTGTCTGTCTATGTGGCCCTCTCAGGTCCATAAAAACCTCAACAATAAGGCAAAGGAATTTTGAAAGCCAAACAATTTGTAGCACACAAAGCACATAAAAAACCTACCGATGTGTGTGTGTGTGTGTGTGCGTGTGTGTCACTCACACATTCTCATCCACATAAACATGAATTCATTCGCCTTTAAGCTCGTTTCTTTCGGTTTTTTTTTTGTTTTTTTTTTTTGGTTTTGTTTTGCTCTTGAAGGTCTCTGAGGCGGTGTTAATAGTAAGCCGATCGGTTTATGTTTCAAGTAGGCAAACAAACATTCTAAAACACACACAGACACACACACACACGCACACACAAGGGGCACACACAGACGCAGCCATAAGTCAGTCGATGGCATCATGGATGAGAGTCTAAGCGAGCAGAACAAAAAGTTGCGCCAAAGCGGCTCTAAGAAAGTGGCAAAAACTTTTCCATATAAACTCACACACACACACACACAGAGAGAGGGAGATCCATGGCCACCCATACAGACAAAGCCATCATCGTATCGTAACACGTTGAAGCTGTTGAAGAATTTTTACAGCTTTTTCTCTGGTTTTTTCTTGTATTTGTTTTTGCTGCCAGCTTCCTGCTCTCCATTGTCGTCCATTGTATGTCTCTATATCTGCACGTGTGTGTGTGTGTGTAAGGCCGCCATTGCGTATACGCCGCGTTAGCCAGCCTGGCGCACATTGAATTGAAAGAAAAACCATCGCCATCGCCCTGGCCAGCGCCGCCTTTCCGTCCTGCTGAAGCTGGCGTTGAACTATAATTTATAATATATTGAGGCATCGAGGATAGATCATAAAAAATAGATTCCTTTGAAAATTTGTTCGCCCAGCTCCCCACTGCTCACTGCCCGCCCGCTGCCCGCCCCTTAGTTATCGGTTTTTGTCATGCCGCCAATGGCGCCAATCGAAGTTTGTTGTTTGCATTCAAATTTTTGTGCTTTATGGCCAATATTTTTTCCCTTTTTTTTGCAGGAAAATCAAATTCAGATATTTTTAATTCCCTAACAAAGGTTGTTTTCATAACAAAAACCCATTTAAGTTGGATTTTAAATCAGTTTTCGTTGTGTTACCAATTCAATTGATTCATACGAGACCCCCCAAAAGTATGCTACGCAGCCATGACCAAGACGGCAGCCATGACCTGCAGGCCACAAACAAGCAGGTGAATTGCACATGAATTGTTGGGAGGGGAGGCCAAGGCAGTGTAGAGGGTAAGCTATGATCTTGCAGGGACATTTAAAACAGTTGTTCGCAGGATATCCATAGCCAATGCAAATGCTGCGGAGACATAAAGTTGCCGCTTATCTGACGGGGCTGACTGCCCTCCTTTTTCTGTGTGTGTGTGTGTGTGTGTGTGTGGGTGTGTGTGTGTGTGTGGTAAAGCACTACTGTCTGTTGAAAACTGTTCAATGGCCTTCAGTTTATGTTTATTTAGTGCGCATAACGACATTTAAAGTCAGTCGAAGCCGCTTCTGCTGGCTCTGGCCTAGGCTAAGGCTACGGCTAAGCTGAAGGTCCACAAAAATCCAATAGAGGGAGGGAAGAGGGAGGCAACAAAGAAAGAAAAACAACAACATTGAAAAGAATTTCGGCAACCAGCTGTCTATAACTATGTGTGTGTGTGTGTATGTGTGTTTGTTTCTGTAAATTTATCTAACTTGCTTGCTCGCCTGGTCGCCCACTCGCCCACTCGCTTGGTCGCTCGCTCGTTTACTCGCCTGCTGGCTTGAATGGTTGTGTGCGGTTTGAGCAACAGCAGCAGGAGCAGG
Source organism: Collessia kirishimana (assembly GCA_035078785.1). NCBI lineage: Eukaryota > Metazoa > Arthropoda > Insecta > Diptera > Drosophilidae > Collessia > Collessia kirishimana. Next base: position 32,440 of record JAWNPV010000138.1, read on the forward strand.
AGCAACAGCAGCAGGGCATAGAATAAATAAATTTATCTATTTGCACAGTCGAAGGCGCCCCCAACACACACACGCACACACAATGCCCAAAGGGCTAAAAGACTCCCGAGGAAAACATGGAATAATACGTGTCTCCTTGTGTCTGTCCTTCTACACATGTGTGTGTGCGCATTTGTGTGTGCGAATTTATAGAGAAAAAGAAAGCGACAACACAGAAACATCCTTATACAGAGCAACAAACAAACAGACAGACAGACAGAGAGACAAACACACGTAGCATTTTGATAATTGAGCTTCCAGGTTTTTATGGTTCAAACGCATTCGAGTTTGTTGTAACTGTAGTGGTGGATGGATTTTGCCTCCCAAGTGTCCTGTGTGTCCTTTTCTCTCTGTCTTTCTCTCTCTCTCTCTCTCTGTTTCTCCCCGTGTGACTTGTGCTGGCAGCCACTTGGCTGGCATAACGATTTGCGGAAATCTCTGCGACACTCGGAAAATAGTTTTTTACAAAATATTCAGACGATGAAATGCGATTTCCTTGGTGACCACATGTGATGGGCAAACCAACGGCATTGCAGGCTGCTTAGCAATGAACAAACTCACTCAGAAGAAAGGATTTACAGATCACAGGAAGCTGCTGGATTCTTAAAGCAATTTTTCATTGATTTATTTGCCCCACAGGTAGCTTGGCTAAGCTCCAGGCTGCTCTCCCGGTTAACTAATCCTGTACAGCGGCCTAAGGATCTCATGCCCACACAACTGTATTTTTCCATAAAGCATAACCCTCTAAGGCAGCCAATATGCTGCTCGGGAAACCCCTCCGGCTTATCTGGATTTTTCTTTATTTTTTTCTGTTTAGCGTTTCCCTTTCGCCTTTTGTTGGCCATTTGTTATCCTCAGTGCTGTCCGGCAGCCGTAGCTGTAACTCGATTACAGCTGTAACTGTAACTGCAACTGTTTTTAATTAAATTCTACAATCGCACACACTCACACACACACACACACAG